>CM076582.1:155856812-156048322 GCA_034641835.2 Pinus albicaulis | reverse complement strand
AAGACGTCGCACTGCTTCACATAGGCCTTACAATCGGTATGTACTGTCGGCCACCACAGGCTAGCTTGGAGCACCTTCCTTGCGGTGGGTTTCGCACCCACATGCCCTCCCGCAACACCGCTGTGACATTCCCACATTACCGCTTCCCATTCGTGGTCAAGGACGCATCTGCGCAGAACCTCATCGAGGCCCAGTTTGTATAGCTGCCCTGCGATCAATTGGTAGTCGGCGGCACGGACAACCAAATGCCGTTTCTGCAGCAGGGTGTAATCTCGAGGGCATTGCCCCGTGGACAGATAGGTGGCAATGTCGGTCAAGTAATCTGGTACTGCTTCGACTCGGAAGAGGTCAGCGACGGGCAACTGATCATCAAGGGAGCCATCATTTTCCCCCGTCTCCAACCTGGATAGGTGATCGGGCCCGACATTCAACCTCCCGGGCTTAACGATTACCTCGAACGTGAATTATTGAAATAGCAGAAGCCAACGGCAAATCCGTCCTTCCAGAACAGGCTTATTGACCAGGTACTTCAGGGCAGAGTGGTCCGTGAAGAACTTGAACTTGCCCCCTAGAAGGTAGTGACGAAACTTCTAAAGAGAGTACACCATTGCCAGTGCCTCCCTTTCAGTCGTGGTGTAATTCCTCTCCGCATTGGACAATTTGCGGCTGGCGAAGTATACCGGGTGGTCAACTGTTGTATCGCCTGGTTGTGCCAAGACAGCTCCAAGTGCAATACTGGAAGCGTCAATGTGTACATGAAACTGCTTATCCCAATCGGGATGAACTAGAATAGGCGCTGACGCCAACTTCTCCTTCAGGGTGTCCAGGGCTACCTGGCACTCGTCCGTCCACTAGAAGACTGTGGTCTTCCGTAAAAGTTGTTCTAACGGAGCAGTGATCCTGGCATACTTACAGATAAACCTCCTGTAGTATCCCGTGTGCCCGAGCAATGCCCGCAACTGTTTCACCGTCTCGGGGGCTTCCATGTGTAAGATCACCGCAACCTTGGCGGGGTTGACACAGACCCCTTGCTTACATACCACATGTCCCAACAACATACCGAACGAAATAGAAAAAATACGTTTCTTTAAGTTCAAGGAAATCTGTAGCTGGTGGCACCGATCAAACATAATCCGCAACATGGTCCAATACTTCGTCGCTGAAAGGGGTGGGGAATGGATCATGAATGCAGGCATTGTTCAGACTGTGATAATTGACACAAACCCGTATCTCTGCCTTGTCTTTCTTATTCTGGATGACGATAGGGCTCACCCACTCTGCTTCTTCCACAGGAAAGATTAGGCCCGTGGCCAACATCTTATCTATTTCCATCTTAACCTTCTCTTTAACTCGCGGGTTCAACCGGTAGGGCCGGTGCTTCACAGGCCTGGCACCCAGTTTCAGCACAATGCGC
Source organism: Pinus albicaulis (assembly GCA_034641835.2). NCBI lineage: Eukaryota > Viridiplantae > Streptophyta > Pinopsida > Pinales > Pinaceae > Pinus > Pinus albicaulis. The sequence continues at coordinate 156,046,908 of CM076582.1, read as the reverse complement.
ATTTCGCCAAGATCGCCTTTGATGCCCTTCAGATCTGCGACCGATGAGGGGAACAAATCCTCATATTCCCGGAGGAGGCTGAAGATCTCTTTGGTCGTCTCCTCGTCCCAGTAATTGCCCACCGTAGCCAACTTAGGCTTTTCCTCCGTAACGATGTTTAGCTTCTTTGTCTTCAACGGTCATAAATGGACCCCTTCGGTGGCCGGCTCCTCGTTAACGTTCCGCTCGCCTTCCTTTTCCTCAAAATATAGGTGCCTCAAGTCTTTCAGACCATCATCCTCCAGATCGTCCTCAATCCTTTGGAAAACCAACTCTCATGCCGCCTCGGGACGGGCGGGCAGTGTGCGGCAGTCGAGTTGCGGACCGCGGAAAAACAGTACTACCCTGATAGCATGCAAGGCCTGAGATTCCAACTTTGTGTCTCCCGCGAAAGAGAAACACCGCACAAATTTGCGCGCGACTTCCATCCAAGAACTAGTCCCTCGTTTCCATTCTTCCTCCAAGTACCATGCATGGGGGATGGTGTCTAAAGAGTGGACAAACCGATGAACCCACAGCTCTTCTGGGTATCCCATGCTGCGCCACTGCTCCTCACAAGTCCGCAAGTGGTCCTGCGGATCGGAAGCCCCAGAGTACCGCTGCCTGCTGCGAGGGCCTTCATCTTCCTTGAACCTTTCCCGCAACGCGTCCACCACACTACTCCACTGCGATAAGGTGTTGCGGTGATTTTTCCACCACCGAGCTGCTATAGATTGTAATGCTACGTCTAAAAGGGGTAGTCTGCTCCCTTCCGGCACGATGTCTTCAACCTTGGTGATAAAGGTATTGACAGCTTGCATGTTTGACAGGGTGGGGTATTCTCTGAACTCAACACCAATCCAGCTGACACGACCAACATGGGCACATCTCCGCGAGCTGGTCTCGTACCCCCCCTACTGCCAGTCTTCCCACGCGAGTTCGGATCCCAGCTCTGAGCTCTAAACACTCCGCCAACTGACAAAGCCAGTCGCGGTCGGGTTAATATAGTCTTCTTGCTTCCCTGCAGTCATCTTGTAGAGGTGGTCCATCATCGGATCATCCTCCCGGTTATCCACCGTTTCAGTAGACCTCGGGCCTTGATATGGGTCGAGAGGCTGAGTGACCCGGACCTCCCCGTCTTCAAAGATCATCAGCTCCTTTTTGAGGTCGATGACAGCATAGTTCTCAAAGGCCCAATCAATGCCCAGCAGGGCAGGGTAAGGATCCTTGTCTCCCATAATATCAATGACCTCAAAATCGGTGTAAGTCTTTACCCCAACAATGTCGACCTCGACACCTTCGAGTCGGCCAATTGGCAGAATGCAGTACTGGTTCGCCATCCTGAGTTGGATGGGCGAGCAGGCCAGCCGTGGCTTTCCGAGAGCCTCCCACGTCTTGCGTGGCAGGATGTTGACGTCAGACCCTAAATCAAGCATGGTGTCGCTGATTTGGAATCCCCCAACCTATGTATTGAACCGGAACTCTTTACCCATTCTTCTCTTATTTTGCTTGATGCACTGCACCGACTGGGGGGCTGGGTCCACCGGTTCCCCCAGTCCTGTCCTCCCCTGCAGTGCCCCTTCCAAGGTACACTTGAGTTGCTGCCGCAGAGCAGCGCTGTCAACAATCTTGAGGAATAGCTGGAGCCATTCTTCCATCAGGGTCTCTAGAGCGTGCTGTGGCCCAAGATGTGTCGGCAGGGGTGCCTCCAAGCCTTCCGCTTCGTGCAGTTGAGTGAATGCCTCAATCGCCTTCTGAAAATACTTCTTCTGCGCCTCTGGTCTGATTACCTGGTGCGGGGAGGCTGGCCTGACAACCGGTGCCGGCTCCTTTCCGCGAGTGTCCTCCCTCATTTTCTTATCACCCCTCATCACAATAGCGACGTTCTGCATGGTTAGAGTCGCGACCAACCATGGCTCGGCATTTACCAAGTTCGCGCCCCTCTGCTGTGCGCGTTCTTCCCACTTTTTGATGAGCTCGGGACAGTCTTCTGTCGCATGGGTGTTTACTCGGCACTGGGAACACCACGGACGGCGAGGGAGGGGACATTCACGAGCCACATGGCCCTCCTGGTCATAGTTATAGCATTTCAATGGCCCGCGGCCCCTAGCGCGGCCTCCGCACGCCCCGCCCCCTCTTCCTCGAGGAGCCTCATTCACCCTATTGGAGGGTCGATCCAACCGGTCTGCGAGTGCATCGAGGGCCCGGCATTGCTCCTTGTTGTGAGTCATGGAGGCACAAAACTAACAATACACATTGTTTGGCACGTTGGAATACTTCTGTAGGATCGGGCACATCCGAGGTGGATGTCCCACTATCCGGAAAATCTCACAATATTTTGTGGCAGCTGGATTGAGCTGGGAGGGGAACCCTGCATAAGGATGTTGCGGCTGGTATACCCCCTGCGAATTTAATGCCGCGCCACCCCCCGGGGGTGGCCCCCCTTAAATTGCCGCGACCAAGGGTCCCACCCCCGAGCCACGCAACCGAGGGCACTCAGTTGCGACATGGCCTTCAACCAGGCAGTGAGTGCACCAAACGTTCGGCCTGGCTGGTCTGACCGACTGTATCTCCTTAAGCTTTTCGGTCAGGCTAGATATCTGATGCTGTAGTCCCACCAAGGAGGGATCCAGCGGGGCCGGCCCTCCCCTATATTCCTGAGGGTAGCTCGCCATGGCCTTGATCTTCATGGCCTGTTCCAAAGCGTCCTCCAGATTGTCGATCTTCTGTTGGGTGAGGGGGGTTTGCATCAAGGGAAGAAGAGCCTTGATGAACCAATCCCTCTAATGGTTCGGGTCGATCGGGTAACTGAGCTTCCCGATCGCGTCCTTGAATCGCCGCATTAGTTCCCATGCGGTTTCTCCTTCCTTCTGTTTAATTTCCTAGAGCTCGGACAGACCCTGTTGGTCCGTCTGGGGAAGCTTAAATTCCCGTACAAAATCCTGCTTCACATCTGCTATGACAGGATTCGGGTGGGCCTCGGACCACTTGATGAACCATCGTAGAGCCCTCTCTCTGAGCGTGGTCTGGAATTCTATTAGTTTCCCTGCGTCCGGCGTCTACCGAGCCCTCCAAATGGCTTCGCACAGATACTAGTGTTGCTCTACGTCATCATTACCCCGGCCCGAAAACTCAGGATATCGGGTAAAAGACCCAACCATGTTCACTTGCGGCGGGTTGACCAGGATAAATCCTCTGGGTCCTGGTTGCATGACTGTTCCACTCTGAAACGCAATACTACTAGTGCTATTGCTACTAACGGGCATGGCCGTCGACACTGAACTACTCGGCAATTGACTCAATGCTTGAAATTTAATGAAAATATTACTCAAAGGTTGATAAAGTACTAGGGGAAGGTAGGGATCCTGGCTATGCATATTAGGAGGAGTATGGCAGGCTGGAGAACTAAATGCCGTCTGCTCTTGAAACAATTGCTGCATCACAACGTACCATTCACCATCGAAATTTTCTTCGGGCTGCGCATCTCCGTCGTCTTTGTCAGTCACCGTCTCGCGTGCTCGCTTAGCTGGGCTCCCATGCACCCATCGTACTCCCACAGTGGTCCCTTCTCATCCCTGAGTATCCGCGTCTACTTCCTACCCTTTGAGGCGCCTCCTTCCGATTCTTCCTCTCGATCTCTCGTCTCTTCAAATCTCGCATCACCCTTCTTCGCCACCTATCGGAAATCTGTGCCCGCCGATGTGCACGTCGCTCCCTCAGCGTCCTTGTGGCCTCAGCACCCATTCCCCACTCCCCACGTCACGCTCTACGTAGCATCGATCCCTTCAACCCTTCCCCCAGCACTGGTGGGTTATGCTTCCATACTTGTCTTGCGGAATTCTATCAACCCTTCATCCACCATCAGAGGTTTGATCCACAGCGAAATCTCCTTAAGCAGCTTCCCTCTGAGCCTGGAGCGGAAGGTAGCCTCGGCCTTCGAGAAGGACTGATAGCACTCAGCAGCAAACTCCACAATGTATCCTTCCACCGTGGTCTCCACCCAAAAGTCCACTGCGCGGGTCAACTCGGTGTTCAACCGATGCAGAGCCACCAGATCTCCGTGCGCCCACCTGCGATTTATCTTCCACGAGCTATCTCGAGGTACCTTCATCTGTAACCTCCGCAACCAATTGTAAAGGTCGGTGGGGAAATTTCCCCAGAAAATTTCGTATGTATCACCAGCTGAATCTGAGAAGAGGACGAGCTCCTTGATTGCTGCCTCCCCTTTCTTAATCAACTCCGCTTGTTGAGCAATGAAATGGTCTAAATGGTTATCCCACCATCTTCGTATCTCCCCTTCAAAGATCTGCGATACCATGGTCTAGATCCCCTCATATCATGCAAGTCCCGGCAACGGAACCATTTGTTGGCGAGTGATCAGGTCTCGCGGGCAAGACCTTGGTTCAGGGATTGTGGCCAACAAAAGAATCCGCTGTAGTCTAGGATTACGCCGGCATTATCACCCTACTCCGGGGAGTAGAGAGTCTCACCCGAGGCGTGCTATGACCACATGCAGAAGGGGAATAGACCAGGGCAAGGAACTCATCAGCGGTTAGAGTGCATAGATAGAATCACGTACGCAACATCATTCAGAGAACTTACAAATATTAAGCAAATGAAATTTTTTAAAGCATCTCAATCAACACACATGCATGTGAACCACACAAATAGATAGCAACATGCAATTTTATTAAGCTCTTGGCCAACTCCCGGTTACATAGCTTTGCAATGGTCTTACAGATTTGATACATCTATCTTGCAGAACAGAGATTCTACATCAATAGACGCTAGGAACGACAGAGACCTCATCCATCCTCTAGATTCCTGCTGCAGCATGCGCTTTTTCACCTTTTGTCGCTCTCTTCTCTCTTCTGCTGTGTAATCCTTATCATCCTCTCTTCTTTCATCCGGGTGACTGCTATTTATTCACCCGCTGTCGCGACTGTTAGTTCTCTGTATGTCCTTCTGCAGCTGCTTCCAGCTTTTCTCTGATTATCTGTGTGTTCCTCTTGCGTTCTTTATACTGTATCTTTTCCTTATCTGCACTTATGCATCAGTTTCCTCTACTATGTGCCTGTTCAGTCGCAACCTTGGTAGCTCCGCCGTCTGATGTGGTTGCGACTTGGTTGCGGCTGCCGTGTGTACTTGTTCCACAACCCCAAAATTTGGCCATTGGTCCAATTTCAAAACATTCAAAACAAGATTTTTCAAAACAAGGGCCCCAACAGAAAGCTAGAGACCTACAACACATCTTGTCCAGGGCAAGAACATTATTGCAGCAGGAGGCCTACTCAGGACCAAAGAAGACAATCCATGTTCGTGTTTTGGAAGGAGAATGTGTTGGAGGGAGGACACATCATGTCAAGACCTTCTCCAAGAAGGATGCCAACACTGTGCCATCCATATAAGACTTTGCTCCAAGAGGGGGAGCTATTGCAGCGTTAAGAGGGGTCCCAAAATATCTAAATTTGAGGGTGAGAGGTACTATAATGGGGCAAAGAGTCTCTGTGCTGATAAATAGTGGGGCCACTCATAATTTTATTGATGCACAACTGGTACAAAGGAGAGGGATCCACATGGAGGAGTTTGAGGGATTCTCAGTTTTGGTCCTAGGAGGTATGACCCTGCAGTGTGCCAAGTATGTTCCGGCACTAACCATTACCATGGGGACCTACACCTTGACAAACCACTTCTTTGTAGTAGACATTCCAGACACCAATGTCATATTGGGAGTCCAGTGGTTGATCACTCTTGGGAGAGTTACCACTAATTGGAGAACTTTGGAGATGGAATGGACAAAAAAGAAGTATGGTCAGTATCAGAAGATCAAGGGTATAAACACATACCCCCCTCAGGTTGTTTCAGCACACAGGATGGAGGTAGATCTGCGCAGAGGGGATGTTGAATGGGAAATGGAGATGTATATATCAGAAGTGAGGGGCAAGGATTCACCAGTGCATCCAGATGTTCAGTCTCTTTTGGACCGATATTCTACAGTATTTGGAGATATCCCACCCAGGAGACCTCTCGATCGAGGGTTTTAACACACTATTGAGTTGGAACAAGGGATCTAAGAAGTAATCACCACTCCTTATAGGCACCCCAAGGCTTATAGGGATGAAATTGAGAAGGCCATCCAAGATCTGCTAGCTCTAGGACACATCCAACCTAGTACTAGTCCTTTTGCTTCTTCTGTGGTCTTGGTAAAGAAGAAGGATGACACATTGAGGATGTGCATTGATTATAGAGCCTTGAAAAATAAGACCATGACAAACAGGTACCCTTTACCCAGGATATATGAACTCATGGATGAGTTGAGGGGTTCTAAATACTTCTCCAAGATTGATTTGAGATCCGGGTATCATCAAATCAAGGTGAGGGAGCGAGATATCCCCAATACAATGTTCAGATGTCACTATGGGAACTTTGAGTTTCTGGTGATGCCCTTTGGATTGACCAATTCCCCAGAAAATTTCCAATCTTGCATGAACCACATTTTCTGTGGTCATTTGAGGAAGTTTGTGTTGGTCTTCTTTGATGATATTCTTATCTACAACCGCACTTGGGAGGAGCACTTGCAGCATATTGAGACAGTTTTACATATCCTCGAGGAGCAGCAATTCTATGCCAAGCTCTCCAAATGTAAATTTGGCCTCATAGAGATGTTGTATTTAGGGCACATCATAGGAGTGGATGGAGTGAGGGTACATGAGGAGAAGATCTAGGCTATCAAAGATTGTCCTGAGCCTAGGAATGTCACAGAACTCAGGGGGTTTGTGGGCATATGCACTTATTACCAGAAATTTGTGAAAATATTTTCACAGCTAGCAGCACCACTCATAGACTTGACAAAGAAGGGAGATTTCCATTGGACACCTATAGCGCAGAGGGCTTTTGATAAGCTCAAGGAGGTAATGAGTAGTTGTCCTGCTTTGGTTTTGCCTGAATTTTCTCAACCTTTTTGATGCAGGGCTAGCCTGCAAACCTAGAATCTTCATCTTTCAAGCATGAGTTAGAATGCATCTCAGCTTTTGCCCAAATCAAAACCTGAATTACTGGCAAATTCACACTTTACCATTTGCATGTGAAAGCTCTTCAACATATGTTCTCAAAAACCATACTCTCATAAGCAGAAGCTAATAACATGTCTTCACAATTTCTGATTAGCTTTGAAAACCATACAAGGTTCTTTTATGAAACCCAAAACTCAAATCTTAAAACAAAACTTTATGCAAAAGTGCAACTCCAATCCATGTTATGAAACCATAACTCAAAAATCTACTTTGAACCCAACTTCACTACAATTCTGATTTGAAACTTCATAAGATCCTCCAATCTTTATGAACATCATTCCAAAAGTCTTATAAAGGACTTTTATTAAATCCCATTGATTTATTTTAACCCAACATTTAAATACGCACTTCATATAGCATCAAACCAATATTAACATCATACAATCAAGTGCCACGCTTATGGAAATGTTCCAATTCAAATATATATCAAGCTAGTTTGATTCAATAACAATGAGATGATATGTGCTTTAAAAAAAGGCCGGCGTTCACAACCATATTTCACCTTGTTTAAAAATCAAAGTCTGACATAAATGAAAACTGCCCATCAATTTCTTACCTCCCATGAACGCAACCCATAAGGCGCCTTCACTTACTTGCAGACATCGACTTTTCAAAAGTTGTTCCACATCTTAGCGCAAAATATTTTGATCGTTTTCAAATTCATCTGATCCAAAAGGAATTCCAGCCAGCAAACTCCACCAGCGCTGCGAATTTTCCAACAAAAACCATAACGATTTCTCTGCGGTTAACTCTAATTTCTCTCCGTGGCTTCTTCGTTCCTTTTGTGCTCACTTCACCGTCTTGACATTTGAATTTCTCACTGATTACCTTCTCAAACTACTTCACTTACAATTACACAATCCCATTTCATCAAATCGAATCTTTCAGTATTCAATTTCTGTTTTACATGTGCCGATACATCGTTAATTTAATTAGACCAGGTTTCATTCATCTCCAAGAGCACTTTCTGCTAATCCAACTGCTTATTGGACGCCGCACCAAATTATCTCCTTCCTCTAGCCGCTCGAACCTAAATTATTTCCAACGCTAGAAATTTCATTCCATCTGCATTTTGGAACAGTTCTATTCTGCAAGACAATTCAAAAACCACCCACAGATTTCTATGCCCTTTACCATTTCTTCAATGCACGACTTTGCCAGATTATAATTTTCCAGCAGTTTCGTCTTTGCCAAGCCCAAAGATAATTTGACTTACGTTTATATAATTGCAATCATCAACTAGCTGTAGAATAACTTATAGAAAAAATCGAACTTTTAAACAGATCAACGTTTGACCCACGGTTTGATCTTAGTCTAGCTCTTCTTCATCGAAATACCGAACTGTGTAAACATCTATTGAAACCTTAGCCCATGACAGTAACGCATTCAATATTAAACTCAGTGTTTTGGATTGCAAATTAACATGGATTATTAAAATCAAACTTTTCCCAGTTTCACACAATGATTCTGAATTTAAATTTGTGTTAATAGCAAATGGGACTCCAAATGATTAAAATCTCGTTCACCTAGAAATCACGCATTCAATCAAGGCAGTGGGTATATAATCTAATTCTTGTCAAGACTCAAATCGATCCAATCGATTTCCCTTCAAAAACAGACTCAAGGCGCACTTATGTCCTGCTACCTTCCTCCACACAGTTACGAACCCATATACTAATTCAATATCGACTTACAAAATCGATACCACTCCATATTACCAGCGCAATTATTCTCAAAAAGCCAGAATTTAGTACATAGAAAGTTTCATCAAAATTTTATGAAGCAAACAAAACACAACTTTCTCCATAACACAATAATCTCAGAAATATAAGAAGTATCGAACCTCCACACATCGAATACATAAATTCGATTCTATACAACTCAATAATGGCATAAATTTCAGAAAATCAAATGATGTATTAAAACACACACTACTTACATAAAACCTCCTTCCTTGGCCTGATTTCCAATCATTGGCCCTTTACATTTGCCCGAAGGCCTTCTCTCTCCTCACACTCTCAATCTCTCTCACTCTTCAAGTCTCCTATTTGCCTTTGAGGCCTTCTAATTTATACAAATTAAAAATGCACTAAATTGAGTTCTGTCCCTTTAAAATCTCAACAAATCCCTAAATCTCTCAACATCCCTAAAAGATAGATTTTTATCCCTAAAACTTTGAAACTAATTCCAACTTAGGCTCCATCATTAATTCTAAATTGTCTTGAAACTAATTTCTCTCATGTTTCCAGTTGTTTGGAAACATTTACAAATTCTCACAAATAATTAATTAAAATATAATTAATCACTCAAAATAATATTAATATTTACATGAAATTTAATATTTCTTCAAAACATGAAAGCCCCTAGCTTAAATAAAATACAAGGTGTTTTTCGGAGCTAATGCTCCTGCATCAGACTCCCAAAGTAGAAAATGATCATGATCTCCAGATCATGCGTTTAAGTCCTTGTCCACTTGGATCCCATACTTTGTTCTGCAAGTCATCATCTATATCTACTATCTGCTGCTTTTCTCCAGGTCTCCATATTTTATGCTGTCTTGCTCCACTTGCTGTGCTCTCGCAATCTTTCGCTGTCTTTCTCTTGTTGTCGCTCCTTTTCTTTCTTGCTACTGTCTTTCTCTGAGACATTTTCATCATTAACCTCCTTATCAACTCAATTTCTCTGTCCAGTATATCCTCTGTCTACTGATTGTTTCCATCTCTTGATTGTTGAACTCTCATTCTTGCTTGTTCTTCACTTGTTTTGATCGCTTCCTTTTCACCCTTACTGCTGTTTTGCACCTTTTCTGCTGCTGCTACATTGTCTTTTAGAACAATTTCTTGCCTCTGTTTTCTGCATCTGTCAACTTCTTCTTGATTATTATTTATGACAACTATTTTGTCATCCTTCTTCAGCAGTCTCTCCTTAACATCCTTCAGTAGATGTTCTTCCTCTTCTTCTTCCATCTGTGCCAAATATGTTCCAGCGTCTGCAACAACATCTTCAATTATAAGACAATCATTATAATAAAAAATATAAGGCCTCTGTACCTCTTTTCCCTTTAGAAACACTTCAGTATGTTGCGTTGATTTCTCTTCTTCTGTCAGCATATCAGTATGCTGATCCAAACTCAAAGAACTCTTGAGACTGTCAGCTAGTCTCCCCTTCTCATCATCTATTTCAATGATGTCTTCCAGCATTTGTCCATTGTAGTGAACTGATTCTTTCCCAGCCTCTTTATCATATTCTTCTTCAAAACTTTCATCTTCTGGAAGGTACTCTTTCACATCTTTGACAACTTTAAAAAACTGTCTATCTTCTTCCAAACCTGCAATCATACACAAATCATTAGTTTTAAAATCACAAGACCCTACGGTCTTATTTAATGCTTCAGTCATCAAGTCTTCCGGCTGCTTCGAATCATTCATATGATTCAACTCCTCTAGCTCTTCATCACTTTCAAAAAGTAATGGTCCACTTTCTGGTTCACATATCAAAACTTCAACATCTTCTTTAGCATCTTCCTTTTGTTGTAGTTTAATTATTTCGAGCTTCTCTATCCTTTGTTTGGCATCAATAACCTGTTCAAGTTCCCTTAGTTCCTTTATCAACTGCATATTCACCTGATGATTCCTCTTCTCTTGTAACCTCTGCCACTTCAGCTTCTTTATCATGACATAACCATGCTTCTGGTCTACCTCATTTCTTTGCAACATCTCCATTAAAACCTCAAGCTGAACTACTATCTCGGCCTTCTCCCTCTCATATTCCTCTTTGCTTAACTGTCTCTGTATGCCAATTGCCTTGGCATCCTTATCCTTTTGTCCTCTGCTGTGGTTTATTTCAGAACCTCTGTTACGACTGTCACTAGTCATCATCCTTTCCATCTCTATGAGTTCCTCATTCACTTTACTATAAGTTGCACTAAAGCCTCTTCAGCAGCAAGTCCTGTCCTGCTGCCACTTACCTCACCAAGCTCTCCTCACTCAGTCTTTTGGAAAACAATTGGTTCTCTATCTCCGGAACCTCCTTTGAGCACTTCTCTTTGCTCTTTCTGGCTTCAACTCATCTGTATCTTCAAAGAACGCAACTGCCATCCTTATCCAATCTCTATTGTAATTCCTCAAGGTTCTGCCACATGTAACTTTCATAGTAACTTTAAGCTTCCTTTATGTTAACGGTGCCTTTTGGGAGTTGCGGTTCAATCGATACAAAGACTACAATGTTCTGTTCTTCGAATCCAAGTAAAACCATATCATCTTGCCTCCAAGATCTCGTCGATCTTGTCCTTCCGACTCACACTTCAGTGCCTTGATCATCATTCACTGCAAATACATTTACATTGATCTTTATGCTTCCTACCTTTCAATTTCTGCGATATTCAACTACGCCGATCGAGTTTAAATCTGATCCTCTCTTCAATCTTCTCGCTTTATCGCTTGAAACTTGATTTTATCTGGTAATAATTCCTTCTTTATTTGAGGATTTCTTCCATAAAAATCATTATTTGACTTCTTTCATTACTATCCCTTGATCTCCTTTGCTGAGATACTTCATTGCTGCAACCATCAATCCTCAATCTATTTCTTGTCAGTGAAACTCAAATCAAATTTAATCAAACACAATACCTGCACGATTCTTCATTCATCCAAATGAATCTCCATTCTCCAAGCATCGCTGTGGATTCTTCTGTCTCTGCAATCTCTCGGTTCTGAATTTATTTTCAAGAAATTTTCATACAGAGCTTTAACCTGGCTCTGATACCAAAAATTGATGCAGGGCTAGCCTGCAAACCCAGAATCTTCATCTTTCAAGCATGAGTTAGAATGCATCTCAGCTTTTGCCCAAATCAAAACCTTAATTACTGGCAAATTCACACTTTACCATTTGCATGTGAAAGCTCTTCAACATATGTTCTCAAAAACCATACTCTCATAAGCAGAAGCTAACAACATGTCTTCACAATTTCTGATTAGCTTTGAAAACCATACAAGGTTCTTTTATGAAACCCAAAACTCAAATCTTAAAACAAAACTTGATGCAAAAGTGCAACTCCAATCCATGTTATGAAACCATAACTCAACAATCTACTTTGAACCCAACTTCACTACAATTATGATTTGAAACTTCATAAGATCCTCCAATCTTTATGAACATCATTCCAAAAGTCTTATAAAGGAATTTTATTAAATCCCATTGATTTATTTTAACCCAGAATTTAAATACGCACTTCATATAGCATCAAACCAATATTAACATCATACAATCAAGTACCATGCTTATGGAAATTTTCCAATTCAAATATATATCAAGCTAGTTTGATTCAATACCAATGAGATGATATGTGCTTTAAAAAAAAGGCCGGCGTTCACAACCATATTCCACCTTGTTTAAAAATCAAAGTCTGACATAAATGAAATCTGCCCATCAATTTCTTACCTCCCATGAACGCAACCCATAAGGCGCCTTCACTTACTTGCAGAAATCGACTTTTCAAAAGCTGTTCCACATCTTAGCGCAAAATATTTTGATCTTTTTCGAATTCATCTGATCCAAAAGGAATTCCAGCCAGCAAACTCCACCAGCGTTGCGAATTTTCCAACAAACACCATAACGATTTCTCTGCGGTTAACTCTAATTTCTCTCCGTGGCTTCTTCGTTCCTTTTGTGCTCACTTCATCGTCTTGACATTTGAATTTCTCACTGATTACCTTCTAAAACTGCTTCACTTACAATTACACAATCCCATTTCATCAAATCGAATCTTTCAGTATTCAATTTCTGTTTTACATGTGCCGATACATCGTTAATTTAATTAGACCAGGTTTCATTCATCTCCAAGAGCACTTTCTGCTAATCCAACTGCTTATTGGACGCCGCACCAAATTATCTCCTTCCTCTAGCCGCTCGAACCTAAATTATTTCCAACGCTAGAAATTTCATTCCATCTGCATTTTGGAACAGTTCTATTCTGCAAGACAATTCAAAAACCACCCACAGATTTCTATGCCCTTTACCATTTCTTCAATGCACGACTTTGCCAGATTATAATTTTCCAGCAGTTTCGTCTTTGCCAAGCCCAAAGATAATTTGACTTACGTTTATATAATTGCAATCATCAACTAGCTGTAGAATAACTTATAGAAAAAATCGAACTTTTAAACAGATCAACGTTTGACCCACGGTTTGATCTTAGTCTAGCTCTTCTTCATCGAAATACCGAACTGTGTAAACATCTATTGAAACCTTAGCCCATGACAGTAACGCATTCAATATTAAAATCAGTGTTTTGGATTGCAAATTAACATGGATTATTAAAATCAAACTTTTCCCAGTTTCACACAATGATTCTGAATTTAAATTTGTGTTAATAGCAAATGGGACTCCAAATGATTAAAATCTCGTTCACCTAGAAATCACGCATTCAATCAAGGCAATGGGTATATAATCTAATTCCTGTCAAGACTCAAATCGATCCAATCGATTTCCCTTCAAAAACAGACTCAAGGCGCACTTATGTCCTGCTACCTTCCTCCACACAGTTACGAACCCATATACTAATTCAATATTGACTTACAAAATCGATACCACTCCATATTACCAGCGCAATTATTCTCAAAAAGCCAGAATTTAGTATATAGAAAGTTTCATCCAAATTTTATGAAGCAAACAGAACACATCTTTCTCCATAACACAATAATCTCAGAAATATAAGAAGTATCGAACCTCCACACATCGAATACATAAATTCGATTCTATACAACTCAATAATGGCATAAATTTCAGAAAATCAAATGATGTATTAAAACACACACTACTTACATAAAACCTCCTTCCTTGGCCTGATTTCCAATCATTGGCCCTTTACATTTGCCCGAAGGCCTTCTCTCTCCTCACACTCTCAATCTCTCTCACTCTTCAAGTCTCCTATTTGCCTTTGAGGCCTTCTAATTTATACAAATTAAAAATGCACTAAATTGAGTTCTATCGCTTTAAAATCTCAACAAATCCCTAAATCTCTCAACATCCCTAAAAGATATATTTTTATCCCTAAAAATTTGAAACTAATTCCAACTTAGGCTACATCATTAATTCTAAATTATCTTGAAACTAATTTCTCTCATGTTTCCACTTGTTTGGAAACATTTACAAATTCTCACAAATAATTAATTAAAATATAATTAATCACTCAAAATAATATTAATATTTACATGAAATTTAATATTTCTTCAAAACATGAAACCCCCTAGCTTAAATAAAATACAAGGTGTTTTTCGGAGCTAATGCTCCTGCATCAGACTCCCAAAGTAGAAAATGATCATGATCTCTAGATCATGCATTTAAGTCCTTGTCCACCTAGATCCCATACTTTGTTCTGCAAGTCATCATCTATATTTGCTATCTGCTGCTTTTCTCCAGGTCTCCATATCTTATGCTGTCTTGCTCCACTTGCTGTGCTCTCGCAATATTTTGCTGTCTTTCTCTTGTTGTCGCTCCTTTTATTTCTTGCTACTGTCTTTCTCTGAGACATTTTCATCATTAACCTCCTTATCAACTCAATTTCTCTGTCCAGTATATCCTCTGTCTGCTGATTGTTTCCATCTCTTGATTGCTGAACTCTCATTCTTGCTTGTTCTTCACTTGTTTTGATCGCTTCCTTTTCACCCTTACTGTTGTTTTGCACCTTTTCTGCTGCTGCTACATTGTCTTTTAGAACAATTTCTTGCCTCTGTTTTCTGCATCTGTCAACTTCTTCTTGATTATTATTTATGACAACTATTTTGTCATCCTTCTTCAGCAGTCTCTCCTTAACATCCTTCAGTAGATGTTCTTCCTCTCCTTCTTCCATTTGGCTATCCACCTATGCCAAATATGTTCCAGCGTCTGCAACAACATCTTCAATTATAAGACAATCATTATAATAAAAAATATAGGGCCTATGTACCTCTTTTCCCTTTAGCAACACTTCAGTATATTGCGTTGATTTCTCTTCTTCTGTCAGCATATCAGTATGCTGATCCAAACTCAAAGAACTCTTGAGACTGTCAGCTAGTCTCCCCTTCTCATCAACTATATCAAGGTTGTCTTCCAGCATTTTTCCACTGTAGTGAACTGATTCTTTCCCAGCCTCTGCTTTAAAACTTTCATTTTCTGGAAGGTACTCTTTCACATCTTTGACAACTTCAAAACACTGCCTATCTTCTTCCAAACCTGCAATCACACACAAATCATTAGTTTTAAAATCACAAGACCTTACGGTCTTATTTGATGCTTCAGTCATCAAGTCCTCAGGCTGCTTCGAATCATTCATATGATTCAACTCCTCTAGCTCTTCATCACTTTCAAAAAGTAATGGTCCACTCTCTGGGTAACATATCGAAACTTCAACATCTTCTTCAGCATCTTCCTTTTGCTGTAGCTCAATTCTTTCGAGCTTCTCTATCCTCTGTTTGGCATCAATAACCTGTTCAAGTTCCCTTAGTTCCTTTATCAACTGCATATTCACCTGATGATTGCTCTTCTCTTGTAGCCTCTGCCACTTCAGCTTCTTTCTCATGACATAACCATGCTTCTGGTCTACCTCATTTCTTTGCAACATCTCCATTAACACCTCAAGCTAAACTACTATCTCAGCCTTCTCCCTATCATATTACTCTTTTGTTAACTCTCTCTGTATGCCAATTTCCTTGGCATCCTTCTCCTTTTGTCCTCTGCTGTGGTTTATTTCAGAACCTCTGTTACGACTGTCACTAGTCATCATCCTTTCCATCTCTATGAGTTCCTCACTCACTTTACTATGAGTTGCACTAAAGCCTCTTCAGTAGCAAGTCCTGTCCTGTCATGCTACCACTTACCTCACCAAGCTCTCCTCACTTAGTCTTTTGGCAAGAAATTGGTTCTCTATCTCTAGAACCTCCTTTGAGCACTTCTCTTTGCTCTTTCTGGCTTCAACTCATCTATATATTCAAAGAATGCAACTGTCATCCTTATCCAATCTCTATTGTAATTCCTCAAGGTTCTACCACATCTATGTTTTCACTTAGAAACTTTCACCAGCTTCCTTTATCTGTTAGCAATTGCCTTTTGGGAGTTGCAATAATACTTCAATGCAAAGACTACAATATTCTATTCTTCAAATCCAAATAAAACCATATCATCTTACCTCTAAGATCTCGTCTGATCTTGTCCTTCCATTCACCTGCACTTCAATTAGCTTCAAAATCTCATCATTCCTGCAAATCTATTTCAGCAAATCTTTATGCTTCCTCTGCATAATTTCTCGATATTCAACTACTGTCAATCAGAGTTTAAAATCTGATCCTCTCTTCCAATCTTCTAGCTTTATCTGGAAAAATTCAGCTGTCAGCAATAATTCCTTCTTTGCTGAGTTTCTTCCACTCAGAAATCATTAACAGCTTCTTTCATTACTATCCCTTGATCTCCTTTGCTGAGATACTTCATTGCTGCAACCATCAATCCTCAATCTATTTCTTGTCAGTGAAACTCAAATCAAATTTAATCAAACACAATACCTGCACGATTCTTCATTCATCCAAATGAATCTCCATTCTCCAAGCATCGCTGTGGATTCTTCTGTCTTTGCAATCTCTCGGTTCTGAATTTCTTTTCAAGAAACTTTCATACAGAGCTATAACCTGGCTCTGATACCAAAAATTGATGCAGGGCTAGCCTGCAAACCCAGAATCTTCATCTTTCAAGCATGAGTTAGAATGCATCTCAGCTTTTGCCCAAATCAAAACCTTAATTACTGGCAAATTCACACTTTACCATTTTCATGTGAAATCTCTTCAACATATGTTCTCAAAAACCATACTCTCATAAGCAGAAACTAATAACATGTATTCACAATTTCTGATTAGCTTTGAAAACCATACAAGGTTCTTTTATGAAACCCAAAACT
Source organism: Pinus albicaulis (assembly GCA_034641835.2). Classification (NCBI taxonomy): domain Eukaryota; kingdom Viridiplantae; phylum Streptophyta; class Pinopsida; order Pinales; family Pinaceae; genus Pinus; species Pinus albicaulis. The sequence goes on along the minus strand of CM076582.1, from coordinate 156,029,895 downwards.
CAAATCTTAAAACAAAACTTGATGCAAAAGTGCAACTCCAATCCATGTTATGAAACCATAACTCAACAATCTACTTTGAACCCAACTTCACTACAATTCTGATTTGAAACTTCATAAGATCCTCCAATCTTTATGAACATCATTCCAAAAGTCTTATAAAGGACTTTTATTAAATCCCATTGATTTATTTTAACCCAGCATTTAAATACACACTTCATATAGAATCAAACCAATATTAACATCATACAATCAAGTACCACGCTTATGGAAATGTTCCAATTCAAATATATATCAAGCTAGTTTGATTCAATACCAATGAGATGATATGTGCTTTAAAAAAAAGGCCGGCGTTCACAACCATATTTCACCTTGTTTAAAAATCAAAGTCTGACATAAATGAAATCTGCCCATCAATTTCTTACCTCCCATGAACGCAACCCATAAGGCGCCTTCACTTACTTGCAGACATCGACTTTTCAAAAGATGTTCCACATCTTAGTGCAAAAGATTTTGATCGTTTTTGAATTCATCTGATCCAAAAGGAATTCCAGCTAGCAAACTCCACCAGCGCTGCGAATTTTCCAACAAACACCATAACGATTTCTCTGCGGTTAACTCTAATTTCTCTCCATGGCTTCTTCGTTCCTTTTGTGCTCACTTCACCGTCTTGACATTTGAATTTATCATTGATTACCTTCTAAAACTGCTTCACTTACAATTACACAATCCCATTTCATCAAATCGAATCTTTCAGTATTCGATTTCTGTTTTACATGTGCCGATACATCGTTAATTTAATTAGACCAGGTTTCATTCATCTCCAAGAGCGCTTTCTGCTAATCCAACTTCTTATTGGATGCTGCACCAAATTATCTCCTTCCTCTAGCCGCTCGAACCTAAATTCTTTCCAATGCTAGAAATTTCATTCCATCTGCATTCTGGAACAGTTCTATTCTGCAAGACAATTCAAAAACCACCCACAGATTTCTATGCCCTTTACCATTTCTTTAATGCACGACTTTGCCAGATTATAATTTTCCAGCAGTTTCGTCTTTGCCAAGCCCAAAGATAATTTGACTTGCGTTTATATAATTGCAATCATCAACTAGCTGTAGAATAACTTATAGAAAAAATCGAACTTTTAAACAGATCAACGTTTGACCCACGGTTTGATCTTAGTCTAGCTCTTCTTCATCGAAATACCGAACTGTGTAAACATCTATTGAAACCTTAGCCCATGACAGTAACGCATTCAATATTAAACTCAGTGTTCTGGATTGCAAATTAACATGGATTATTAAAATCGAACTTTTCCCAGTTTCACACAATGATTCTGAATTTAAATTTGTGTTAATAGCAAATGGAACTCCAAATGATTAAAATATCGTTCACCTAGAAATCACGCATTCAATCAAGGCAGTGGGTATATAATCTAATTCCTGTCAAGACTCAAATCGATCCAATCGATTTCCCTTCAAAAACAGACTCAAGGCGCACTTATGTGCTGCTCCCTTCCTCCACACAGTTACGAACCCATATACTAATTCAATATCGACTTACAAAATCGATACCACTCCATATTACCAGTGCAATTATTCTCAAAAAGCCAGAGTTTAGTATATAGAAAGTTTCATCAAAATTTTATGAAGCAAACAGAACACAGCTTTCTCCATAACACAATAATCTCAGAAATATAAGAAGTATCGAACCTCCACACATCGAATACATAAATTCGATTCTATACAACTCAATAATGGCATAAATTGTAGAAAATCAAATGCTGTATTAAAACACACACTACTTACATAAAACTTCCTTCCTTGGCCTGATTTCCAATCATTGGCCCTTTACATTTGCCCGAAGGCCTGCTCTCTCTTCACACTCTTAATCTCTCTCACTCTTCAAGCTCCCTATTTGCCTTTGAGGCCTTCTAATTTATACAAATTAAAAATGCACTAAATTGAGTTCTATCCCTTTAAAATATCAACAAATCCCTAAATATCTCAACATCCCTAAAAGATAGATTTTTATCCCTAAAACTTTGAAACTAATTCCAACTTAGGCTCCATCATTAATTTTAAATTATCTTGAAACTAATTTCTCTCATGTTTCCAGTTGTTTGGAAGCATTTACAAATTCTCACAAATAATTAATTAAAATATAATTAATCACTCAAAATAATATTAATATTTACATGAAATTTAATATTTCTTCAAAACATGAAACCCCCTAGCTTAAATAAAATACAAGGTGTTTTTCGGAGCTAATGCTCCTGCATCAGACTCCCAAAGTAGAAAATGATCATGATCTCCAGATCATGCATTTAAGTCCTTGTCCACCTGGATCCCATACTTTGTTTTGCAAGTCATCATCTATATCTGCTATCTGCTGCTTTTCTCCAGGTCTCCATATCTTATGCTGTCTTGCTCCACTTGCTGTACTCTCACAATCTTTCGTTGTCTTTCTCTTGTTGTTGCTCCTTTTCTTTCTTGCTACTGTCTTTCTCTGAGACATTTTCATCATTAACCTCCTTATCAACTCAATTTCTCTGTCCAGTATATCCTCTGTCTGCGGATTGTTTCCATCTCTTGATTGCTGAACTCTCATTCTTGCTTGTTCTTCACTATTTTTGATCGCTTCCTTTTCACCCTTACTGTGGTTTTGCACCTTTTCTGCTGCTGCTACATTGTATTTTAGAACAATTTCTTGCCTCTGTTTTCTGCATCTGTCAACTTCTTCTTGATTATTATTTATGACAAATATTTTGTCATCCTTCTTCAGCAGTCTCTCCTTAACATCCTTCAGTAGATGTTCTTCCTCTCCTTCTTCCATTTGGCTATCCACCTGTGCCAAATATGTTCCAACGTCTGCAAAAACATCTTCAATTATAAGACAATCATTATAATAAAAAATATAAGGCCTCTGTACCTCTTTTCCCTTTAGCAACACTTCAGTATGTTGCGTTGATTTCTCTTCGTCTGTCAGCATATCAATATGCTGATCCAAACTCAAAGAACTCTTGAGACTATCAGCTAGTCTTCCCTTCTCATCATCTATTTCAATGATGTCTTCCAGCATTTGTCCATTGTAGTGAACTGATTCTTTCCCAGCCTCTTTATCATATTCTTCTTCAAAACTTTCATCTTCTGGAAGGTACTCTTTCACATCTTTGACAACTTTAAAAAACTGTCTATCTTCTTCCAAACCTGCAATCATACACAAATCATTAGTTTTAAAATCACAAGACCCTACGGTCTTATTTAATGCTTCAGTCATCAAGTCTTCCGGCTGCTTCGAATCATTCATATGATTCAACTCCTCTAGCTCTTAATCACTTTCAAAAAGTAATCGTCCACTTTTTGGTTCACATATCGAAACTTCAACATCTTCTTCAACATCTTCCTTTTGCTGTAGCTCAATTATTTCGAGCTTCTCTATCCTCTGTTTGGCATCAATAACCTATTCAAGTTCCCTTAGTTCCTTTATCAACTGCATATTCACCTGATGATTCCTCTTCTCTTGTAGCCTCTGCCACTTCAGCTTCTTTCTCATGACATAACCATGCTTCTGGTCTACCTCATTTCTTTGCAACATCTCCATTAACACCTCAAGCTGAACTACTATCTCAGCCTTCTCCCTCTCATATTCCTCTTTGCTTGACTGTCTCTGTATGCCAATTTCCTTGGCATCCTTCTCCTTTTGTCCTCTGCTGTGGTTTATTTCAGAACCTCTATTACGGCTGTCACTAGTCATCATCCTTTCCATCTCTATGAGTTCCTCACTCACTTTACTATGAGTTGCACTAAAGCCTCTTCAGCAGCAAGTCCTGTCCTGTCATGCTGCCACTTACCTCACCAAGCTCTCCTCACTTAGTCTTTTGGAAAGCAATTGGTTCTCTATCTCTAGAACCTCCTTTGAGCACTTCTCTTTGCTCTTTCTGGCTTCAACTCATCTGTATCTTCAAATAACGCGACTGTCATCCTTATCCAATCTCTATTGGAATTCCTCAAGGTTCTGCCACATCTATGTTTTCACTTAGAAACTTTCACCAGCTTCCTTTATTTGCTAGCAATTGCCTTTTGGGAGGTGCAATAATACTTCAATGCAAATACTACAATATTCTATTCTTCAAATCCAAATAAAACCATATCATCTTACCTCCAAGATCTCATCTGATCTTGTCCTTCCATTCACCTGCACTTCAATTACCTTCAGAATCTCATCATTCCTGCAAATCTGTTTCAGCAAATCTTTATGCTTCCTCTGCACAATTTCTCGATATTCAACTACTGTCAATCAGAGTTTAAAATCTGATCCTCTCTTCCAATCTTCTGGCTTTATCTGGCAAAATTCAGCTGTCAGCAATAATTCCTTCTTTGCTGAGTTTCTTCCACTCAGAAATCATTAACAGCTTCTTTCATTACTATCCCTTGATCTCCTTTGCTGAGATACTTCATTGCTACAACCATCAATCCTCAATCTATTTCTTGTCAGTGAAACTCAAATCAAATTTAATCAAACACAATACCTGCACGATTCTTCATTCATCCAAATGAATCTCCATTCTCCAAGCATCGCTGTGGATTCTTCTGTCTCTGCAATCTCTCGGTTCTGAATTTATTTTCAAGAAAATTTCATACAGAGCTATAACCTGGCTCTGATACCAAAAATTGATGCAGGGCTATCCTGCAAATCCGAAATCTTCATCTTTCAAGCATGAGTTAGAATGCATCTCAACTTTTTCCCAAATCAAAACCTTAATTACTGGAAAATTCACACTTTACCATTTGCATGTGAAAGCTCTTCAACACATGTTCTCAAAAACCATACTCTCATAAGCAGAAGCTAATAACATGTCTTCACAATTTCTGATTAGCTTTGAAAACCATACAAGGTTCTTTTATGAAACCCAAAACTCAAATCTTAAAACAAAACTTGATGCAAAAGTGCAACTCCAATCCATGTTATGAAACCATAACTCAACAATCTACTTTGAACCCAACTTCACTACAATTCTGATTTGAAACTTCATAAGATCCTCCAATCTTTATGAACATCATTCCAAAAGTCTTATAAAGGAATTTTATTAAATCCCACTGATTTATTTTAACCCAACATTTAAATACGCACTTCATATAGCATCAAACCAATATTAACATCATACAATCAAGTACCACGCTTATGGAAATGTTCCTATTCAAATATATATAAAGCTAGTTTGATTCAATACCAATGAGATGATATGTGCTTTAAAAAAAAGGCCGGCATTCACAACCATATTTCACCTTGTTTAAAAATCGAAGTCTGACATAAATGAAATCTGCCCATCAATTTCTTACCTCCCATGAACGCAACCCATAAGGCGCCTTCACTTACTTGCAGACATCGACTTTTCAAAAGCTGTTCCACATCTTAGCGCAAAAGATTTTGATCGTTTTCGAATTCATCTGATCCAAAAGGAATTCCAGCCAGTAAACTCCACCAGCGTTGTGAATTTTCCAACAAACACCATAACGATTTCTCTGCGGTTAACTCTAATTTCTCTCCGTGGCTTCTTCGTTCCTTTTGTGCTCACTTCACCATCTTGACATTTGAATTTCTCACTGATTACCTTCTAAAACTGCTTCACTTACAATTACACAATCCCATTTCATCAAATCGAATCTTTCAGTATTCGATTTCTGTTTTACATGTGCCGATACATCGTTAATTTAATTAGACCAGGTTTCATTCATCTCCAAGAGCGCTTTCTGCTAATCCAACTGCTAATCCGACATGTTAGAGAGTGCACCATTTGTTAGGAGAATAAGGGAGAACACACCCACCCTACTGGGTTATTGCAGCCACTACCTATTCCAGATGGGAAATGGGAAAGTATCTCTATGGACTTCATCACCGGCCTACCGACAGTACATGGTAAGGATTGTATCTTTGTAGTTGTTGATAGAATAACAAATTACTCTCATTTCTTTGCCATTTTTGCACATTATACTGCTTCACAGGTAGCTGAGCTCTTCTTCAGAGATGTATTTAGAGTCCATGGTCTCCCAAAGACCATAGTGAGTGATCGGGACAGCCGCTTCATGGGTGGCTTTTGGTAAGAAATTTTCTGGTTAGTGGGGACTGATTTGACTCCAAGCACTAGTTATCACCCCCAAACCTATGGACAGAATGATATAGTGAAAAAGTGGCTAGAAGGCTACTTGAGGAACTATGTAGCAAGGCAACAGAGAGCTTGGCTATGTTGGCTCCACTCGGGAGAGTATTGTTACAACACTACTCACCATATTTCTATTGGCATGAATCCATTCCGGGCCTTATATGGGTATGAGGCACTCTCATTTTCTGATTTTATGTTTGGGGAAAGTAAGGCTCCAAGGGCAAAGGAATGGATTCAGGAGAACCAGGACATACTCTGGGCACTCAAGGACAACATTGCTACCACCTAGAACCAGCAGAAGATGTATGTAGACCGTGGTCGGATAGAGAGATAGTTTGAGGTGGGAGGTCTTGTCTATCTGTGTCTTTAGCATTACAAATAGTCCACACTCAAGGAGAAGGGAGATAGAAAGCTCAAACGACATTTCTATGGACCATACAGGGTGATCAAGTGTATCGGTAAGGTATAATATGAGCTGGAGCTTCCTAAGGGGAGAAAGATCCACAATATCTTCCATGTCTCTTACCTCAAGAAGGCCATTGGGAGGAATGTAGTTTCCAACATGGATCCCCCCCATATTGATGATGAGGGGCACCTAATTTTGTAGCTAGAAGAAATATTATACAGAAGGGAGAGGCAACTAAGGAACATAATCATCAAGGAATATCTAATTCGATGGAGGAATCTACTAGATGAGGATGCCACTTAGGAGGGAGAAAAGATATTGCAACATCCTTCTTTACTGTTGCTTGTGGGCAAGCAAATTTTGAGTGGGGAGGCCTGTAATATTCCCAATTAGCCACTACTAGTTGGAATATTACACTTGCCCCATTTTTGCAGTAGAAGAGTAGAAAGAAAATAAAACAAATCCCAGTGTGAAAAGGGATCAGGTTAGGAGGACAAATAAAGCCACTTTGGTGTGAAAGAGGACAATTCCGGTGAACTAGATCCAGTTGACCAAGTCAACAACACTACTACAAGAGGGAAACCAACAAGGACAATGCAGTTTTGAAAGGGGAATATTCTCTAGGAAGTCACCTCATCAATGAGTGGGGCCTGGGGTGAGGAAGCTTACCAAGGATAAGAAGGAGGAGACAGCAGCAAGGAAGACATTCAGTATTCATATTTTTTTGGTCTTTTGACTGATTGCAAGCTTCAGCTATTTGGCTATAGTTGCAACACTATTTAGTGCAAAGGATTCTCATGCGAGAATTCCATCTTCACCCTTGGTATAGCTAGTTCGGAGATCAAAAGGGAAGGTCCTGAGCTTATTTTCCATCATTTAACTTGAGGACATCCATTCTGTATCATCTGTAGTGCAGTCAAATCTAGTAACTGCGTATTTTCTACAGTTGCAGTAGTTGCAGGGTTAAACTCTTCTATTTTGTGTTTGTTTTGGAGGAGGAGGTGTTTATTTCACTCCAGAAAGCCTATGAAAGAGGGCCTTGGGCCATTTTATGTATTTTTCATCTATTTTAGATCATATTCAGTCTTTTCTAATATAGAGTTGCAGTGGACTGCGTTATTTTCTGCAATGCTGCATTTTACATTGATATTTTGCCGGAAACCCTTACCGGGGTGTTTTAATGTGCTTGTAAAAGAGGTTAAGCCTCCCATTTCTGATTCTATGATTAACGAAAGCTCCAGATCTATATTGAATCATCCCTTGCTGTATATTTCGTAATGAAAATCACGTTGTTGCAATCTTTAAAAATTATATCTTATGGAGTGATGGGATTAGGGTGATTTTGAGCATATATGAGCTGGGGAGATCTGTTTAGTGTAGCTAGAATGATTTTTTTCTAATGCCATTTCATATTTAAGCTACACACAACATATATAAGAGGATCCAAGTCCTGTTGTGCGTTTCTGTTGCATGGTTTTCCTTATACAACGTCCTTATTGAAGATATTATAGAAATTCCTAAAAAGGAATATTACAGATTTCTTGCACTAAATGCATTGATTTCAGTGTAGATAGTGATTTCTAATCCTACTTGATTGCTTGTAATAGATGCATTAATTTCAATGTAGATGTTGATTTATAATTATATTTGATTTCTTGCATTAGAAGCATTGATTTCAATGTAGATGATTTCTAATCCTATTTGATTGCTTCAATTCAATGCATTGATTTTAGTGTAGATGGTGATTTATAATCCTTTTTTATTTCTCACACTAGATGCATTGATTTCAGTGTAGATGTTGGTTTTTAATCATATTTTCCTATTTGCAATAGATACATTGATTTGAGTGTAGATTTTGATTTCTAATCCTATTTGATTATGAATTAGATGCATTGATTTCAATGTAGATTTTGTTTTCTAATCTTATTTAGCTTCTTGCATTAGATGTATTGATTTCGGTGTACATGTTGATTTATGATTTGATATAATTGTATGTATGATGATACATTAATTACGCCCTAAGGCGTTCTTATTTGAAAACAACTTCCCTAGTTACGCTGTAAGGCGTTCTTATTTGAAAACAACTTCCCTAGTTACGCTGTAAGGCGTTCTTATTTGAAAACTACTTCCCTTGCTACCAATGTGTCCATGTCTAAGCCATTGAATCAAATTTTAGACGAAAGATCACAAGTATAATAATAAACTATAAAAAATAAAAATAAAAGTAAATTAAATAAACGATTGACATAATGTAATGAACATTTTAACTAGGTCAAAATACAATAAAAATTAAAAATAATAAAATAAAATAATAATAAACTATAAAAACAACCCATGGTATTCATGTGGAATATAGTTTATTTAAAGGGCTAAATTAAGATGGTCTAGATCAATCTTGACTCTAGATCTACCAAGAGCCAAGATGGATCAAATTTCTTCATATGAAAACCTCTTTTAGAGTGAAAAAAGAATTAATCCCTCTGGTAAATAATATAGATCTAAACTAACTACTTAATAGCATTATTTTTAATTGTTTATAACCATTATTATTTTAAGATTTTATTAATAAAATGTATCTAAATTTTCATACATCCAAATATACATTGTTGTTACAATTGTTTTATTATTCATGAGTAGTATTTCTTAATATATAAAAAATTAAATTAATAATGAAATTTTTTAAAATATGTGAAATGATTTCACAGATATGATTTTATCTTGACCAATAATGATGAATATTCATTATTCTCATTTCTTAAATAACACTAAATTTACCTTTAATTACTTAATTGTAACAGTTTGTAACTACATACATACTCGTTCAATTTTTTGTTTGTTAATGAATATCAAATTTCTTCTATTAAAAAAAAGCTATATACATATCTTTAATTACCTAATTGTAGCTAAAAAATATTATATGTTTTTACTTTATAATCATAAACAAATTTCATATTATATGATGTCAAACTTACTCAACTTTTTATTCTGAAATTTTAAACAAAGTTTTTCACTACATAATTTTAGCTTTTATAATTTTTTGATTTTTCAATTCAAACAAAACTTAAAAAAGAAAAAACCCACTCAGTCCTTACTGTAGATTATAGTTTTACAAAATTGACACTATGTGATTAACAATAGAGTAAGTTGAGATAACCCTAAGGGGTTCTTTTACAAGTTTTATCATAACCTTTCCATCCATCCAATATATATTGTAGGGTATTTTGAAGAGAGAGTGTATTCTAGTTTATAACCTTCCACAATCAAAGAAAATGGCTAAGGATTTCAAATAGTATTAGTTTGTAACGTGATCCACAATCAAAGAAAATGGTCAGGGATGTCAAAAGTTTCATTCACACCGTGATCTATTGACGTTCTTAGTTGAAATGGATCCTATTAGATGCATGGTGGCCATAGACACTAAAAATTCAAAATAGATATCTGTTATGGCATCCATATTCTCTACAAACCATCCAAATTTCCCATCTTATAAAACAATTTCTAACAATAACCGCCCAATTTACTCTCCAATTTGTGAAACCCCCACCCATGCTGGGGAGATCAAAGTGTAAAATAAAATGTTCTTGTGGTTTTTTTAAAGGGTTCATAAACAAAACAAACAATGAGAAAGTCAATATTGTGGCATAATAACTGATTTTTGAATCATTGTGACAAACAAAACATCACATTAACTCACACAATATATCTAATGCTATAAGGATCTGAGATAATAAAAATGTTTTGAATCATGATAACTAGGTGACAACCAAAAATAAGTTTTAGCCACAAGAAAAAAAATCGCAACAACTCACAGAATATATCCAAGGTTGTAATGAACCCCATACATAGTGATGGACATCATAATCTCTCTTAGTGCTAGATTTGTTTTCACAGTGAACTTGTTTTTACTGCTCTTGAACTGATGAAAGTCATCATTGTTTCATATAGGATCATTTAGTTCTAATAAGAAAATTGTGATAGTCTCTATTATCCCTTTTCAGTTTTTTAATGATTCAATTAAGATTAACATAAATGTATGTTGTCATCAGGAGATTTTTTATTTTTCATGTCAATTACCTTTTATAACTCTAGGAGGTTCTTAATATTGCCTTTGTTTTTAATAAATGGAACTCAATTATATATTTAAAAAGATGATTAGGTAAGAGAATTTTAGGGTTATAATTTGTTTTTTCCAGGTTGACAATGTGAATGTTTATTTACCTAAAGTTTCAATACCTCCCCACCGGGTTTGAAGATAATAGGACATATAAAACAAATAATTTATACATCAAAAAATCAGTTCTATATATTATAGTAGTTCTCGGTTGAGTAATCGTTAAATTTGGCATTCAATTCTTTATTAATCAAGTTGTTCTACTTAGTAAGGAGTACAATAATTTTGTAATCAAATAATAGGAGAAAACATATTCACAATATACTTTATTTGAATAAATAGATGTGTGTAAAATAGTTTAATAAGAAACTAGATTTGTAATTATAAATTATAAAACTATAACTTAAAATTGTGAAATTACTTTGTATTTTTTGTTTCTTATGTATATAGAGAAAGATTAAACCAAGTTTGGAGTTAAGAAAATAAACCATAACATAAAGAACAATATCTCCTTCCAAAAATGTCTCCATATTAAAATGACATTTACTTTCTTGTATACCAAGACTATTGTTATTCATATACAATATACAATTTGTGACAAGCATGCAATTAGAGCTTAGATATGTAGATGAACTTGGAGTAAACTCTATTTCTACTAATAAAAATTCTCTTTATTTACATCTATGCTAGATAGATTGTACTTGAATGTATTTAAAATATCTTATTTGATTTACATGCTTGTTTCAGAGGATTATTAATCACCAAAGAATTTTTACCCCCAATTTCCTATATCAATATCTATAACAAATTTTTTTATATATGTGAACAAATTATCTTGGTTTATATATATGTTTTCACCCACAATTTCCTATTTCAATATCTATAACAAAATTTTCTAGTTGATAACTCTTATCATCAATATCTTCGAAACCTCTTTCATTCCTTCAGCATGGCTCCTTCTGTGCAACAAGTTATTTCTTCTATGATACTCTTTTGCTATTGCCTTATGGCGTTTCTTTTGCAACATGTGGTGAAATTGCTAGTTTTAAAGTTATTGGATTAATAGTGTGCGTTGATTTCAGTGTAAGCATAAAATGATTGACAATGTACATTGTATTTTGCATTATAGTAATTAAACCTATTAATATTGGAGAGCAAGAGAGACAAGTATGATGTTTACTACAACAACTCGAGTTAAATATTTAAATGGTTTACAATTCCAACTGAAAAAACTAATGACTATAGGAATAATACAAGAAAATAGTTTGAGATTGATCACAATGAAGAATTTTTGTTCTTGAGTACATTCTTATTACTCACATTTTCTCTCATTCAATATTATTACATTGTCACTTTGCATTCAAAATTTTTATTTCATCATTTTCATCATTAAATTTATTTTACAATATTTATCATGTCAACAAACTGAGCTAACTAAGAAAATTTAAAATTAAAATGACTTGATAAATCTCAGACATATTTAGCATATTTAAAATGGTTATAATAATATTATTGATAAAATTAATCATATGTTCCTCATATTGTCGATAGATTTTCCTTTGTCGCACACAACTGAAACCAGCCTAGATCCATCTTAACTTCGGATCTATCAAGCGCCGAGAGGGATCAAATATCTCGAGGTGCAAACATTTCCTCAAGTTTTTCACTCAAGAAAGAGGTTTGCACCTCGAGAGATTTGATCCCTCTTGGCACTTGATAGATCCGAAGTTAAGATGAATCTAGGCTAGTAATAATAATAATAACAATAACTCCTTTTAATTTATGAATTTCCATTATAATCACAATTACATAATATATTATTAAACTTCATTTTTTTTTTTTCAAATATATATATTTTTAAATATTTATTTTCCCACCTATAAACCACAAATTGAAAAACTTAAAACCATGTACCAAATTTCTCATATCTAAAAAAAACAATAATAATATCTTGACTCCTATGTTAAACAAACCATATAGATTTGTAGTACAAACCTATGTGCCCCAAACCATGTACCAATAATAATAAAATAATCTCTTTTAATTTATATATCTTAACCATATAACAACTTTTAAAAAAATATTTTATAAGTACATGTTTTCTCATTAATTCTTAATTTACTAGGTTAATTTAGGGCATGCTTTCTCATTAATTATTTACAACGTCCAGTTCGGTGAATCCGTGTTTTCATGAAATACTTATATTAATATTTCACGAACATGCTACCAACTTTAGAAATCTATTCTCTAGACCAAAATAGTCAAAATATATATAGTGTCATGGGTTTCGTACCAAATAGGATTTATATGATAACGGTGAATTATTTATGAATGAATCATGGTGGGATGTGTGTATGAATTCATTGGTGAGTGATCAAAAATAAATAATGTGTAATGATAACGGTGAATTGTTTACGAATGAATTATGGTGAGATGTGTGTATCAATTCATGGTGGAATGATCATAAATAAATAATGTGTTATGACTTTTGATGAGATGTATTTATTAAAAAACCCTGGTGGATTGCTAATGAATAATTGTTTTATTTAATAAATTAACATAGATTTTGGGTTTTATATAAATATTTTTGGATATAACTGAGTGTTTATATTGTTTGGTTTAAAATAAAATTGCTTAATTATTAGTAAATTGTAATTTGAATTGCAAAAAAGTATATACATATTTTATATGATTTTATTTTATATAATTTTAAAGAGATTTGATTGGTTAAAATAAAAGGGTTTGGATCATTAATGTTATTGAAATTTTTAGAGGACGAAAAAATTAATAATTTAGAAAGGGAAATGGATAGTCAAAAAGTGAAATTTTTTTGGCATACTTTTTATTTATAAGTTTTTTTTAAAAATTAATTTAGATATTGATTTTAGAATTTAAGAAAAAGTATATAAATTAATAACAATTTTTAAATCACTTTAATACAAAGGGAATTTAGGTGCAACGTAAATATCTATATACACCACAACAAAGTAAATATCTATATACACCACAACAAAATGGTGTTACTCAGAAAAAGCATCACAGATTAAAAGAAATAGAAAAAATGTAGGAACCAATCTAAGGTAGTAACTCTATTTTTTTCTTTTAAATGAAAGTCATTATTTCCGTTAATTACATAGTTAATCATAATTCCACAAAAGCTCTAAAAGAGACAAAAGCAAAGGAAATATGTTTTAAAATTAATCCTAATGCAAGCTATTTTTTTGTTTTTTCTAGTGTAGCACAGGCTAAAATTTGTGATGATAAAAGGAAATCACTACAACATAAAGTAAGAAGAAAATTCTCATTGGATATTTTGAAGATGTCAAAGGTTACATACTTTTTCAACATTGTTCCAAAGAAATCATTATTATGAGAGATGTTGACTTTGATGAAGTTTTTTCAACTTACAAGACTAATTTAGCTTTTGTGCCATCTTTAGCCTAACAACCATCTTCAATGATTCTATCATAATTTATTCTCAACTTTTCTATTAGTGTTCTTATTCTAGTTTATTCTTCAAATGAAGATAGTGCTGATGAAAATCCACCTTTGCAAGGTCATCTTGATGTAGTTGGGTCCAATGAGCATGAACCTACACAACCACTATCTAACCACTTGACAAATAAAAAAATAAATATTTTTCTTAAGTTAGATAAAATGTCTTTCGAATTAATCACATCATTAAGATTTCGGATTAATCCTAATGATGTGATTAATCCGAAAGACATTTCATCTACATTATGGATCACAAAAGTCTTAGATCTAACATTTTTCTTAAATAAATTTTTTTTTTCCACACAAACTATGTACCACAAATCCATATACTTGAAACCATGTATCAAACTTCTCATGTGCAAAATAACAATAATAATAATCTCTATTAATTTCAAATATACAATTAAAATCATGTACTATGAAGCCTCAAACCATGTATCAATAATAATAATTGCTTTTAGTTTATAACCACAATTACATAATATATTATCAAATTTCAAAATATTTTCTTCAAATATTTTTTTAAAAATATTTTTTTTCTCATTTAAATTATTTACTACAAATTTATATACTTAAAACAATGCGCCAATTTTCTTATATGTAAAAATAACAATAATAATATATTGACTTCAAATATGTAACACAAATAATATACTACAAATCTATATGTCTTAAACCATGTAACCAATAATAATAATATCTTTTGATTTCAAATATATTACAAATTTATGTGCCTCAAACTATGTACCAATAATCTCTTTTAATATAATTATTGTTATCTCACTTCTAAGTTAGACACCAAATTAATGTATGAGACCTCCTATTTGTGAGACACACTACCTATCTCCACTCAATTATTTAAATGCTAAATTTAAAAAAACATACATATTCTACCTCTCGTTTTGAACCCGTAACCTCTTAATCAATAACATGAAATAGCCATATAAAAACTTTTTGTAAAATAATTTACATAATTTAATTTACTGTATTATAAATATGTATGTTTTCTCATTAATTCATAATTTACTTGGTTAATTTAGTACATGCTTTCTCATTAATTATTTATAACTTCCAATTTGGTGAATCCCGTGTTTTCATGAAATACTCTGCCAACTCTATTTTCTAGACCAAAATAGTCAATATGTTGAATATATATTTTGAGTGTTAATGGTCTCGGACCAAAATAGTCAATATTTTGAATATATATTTTTGAGTGTTAATGTCTCGTACCAAAATGGTAAATTACCAAGTGTTGAATGCAAGCCTCTAGGTTGTTTTTATGATAACGGTTAATTGTTTATGAATTAATCATGGTGGGATGTGTGTATGAATTCATGGTGGAGTGATCATAAATTAATAATTTGTAATGACTTATGATGGAATGTATTTATAAAAAATCCTGGTGGATTGTTAATGTTTAATAAATTAACATAGATTTTGGGTCTAATTGAATTCTTAGATTTGTTTTATATAAATATTTTTGGATACCACTATTGTTTGGTTTAAAATAAATTTGTTTAATAATTATTAGTAAATTGTAATTTAAATTGCAAAAAGTTATACCTAAATGTGATTTTAAAGAGAATTGAATATTTAAAATAAATATTTAATTGGTTAAAATAAAAAAGAGTTTGGATGGATTAAAATCATTGAAATTTTTAGATGACCAAAAAAAATTAGGGATATTTAACAATTTAGAAAGGGAAATGAATAGTAAAATAGGATGAAGTTTTTTATATAGATTTTTTTTTTTTTTTTTTAATTCAATTTGGATAATAACTTTTAGACTTTAAGAACAAATAGTAGAAGTGTGTATATTAACAAAATTTTCAAATCACTTTAATATAAAGGGAGTTAAGTTGCAACATAATTATCCATATACACCACAACAAAATGGTGTTAGTCAGAGAAAAGAAAGCATTACATGTTAAAAGAAATTGAAAAATGTAAGAACCAATCTAAGGTAGTAATTATGCATTTTTTAAATGAAATTCATTATTTATGCTAATTACATAATTAATCACACTCCCACAAGGTCTTTAACAGATATAAAAGTAATGAAGCATGTGGTAAAATTAATCCTAATGCAAGCTGCTTTTTTGTTTTTTCTAGTGAAACAAGGGATTAAATTTGTGATGATAAAAGGAAATCATTGCAACATAAAAGTGAGAAGAAAATTCTCATTGGATATTTTAAAGATGTCAAAGGTTACAAACTTCTTCAACCTTGTTCCAAAGAAATCATTATTAGGAGAGATGTTGACTTTGATGGAGTTTTTTCAACTTACAAGACTAATTTAGCATTTGTACCATCATTAACCCACCAACCATTTTTAATGATTCTATCATAATATATTCCCAAATTTTCTATTAGTGCTCTTATTCTAGTTTCTTCTTCAAATTAAGATAGTGTTGATGAAATCCACCTTTGCAAGCTCACCTTCATGTAGTTGTGTCCAATGATCATGAACCTACACAACCACCATAGCTTAGATCAGTCCATATAACATGAGAAGCATTTGGTGATCTTGTCAAATATCTTTTGAATCAATGTCACACACATTCATATTTCTCGCAAGGCTCCTTTCTTTTGTCTCAAGTTTCAAAGTCTTATGATCAAAAAACATTTGCAAAAGATTTTGGCCATCTAGATTGGGATGCAAAAAATAATAAAAAATATAGTTACTTAATGGTAAATGATACTTGCGATCTTGTACCTCTTTCAAAATGATGAAAAATAGTAACATATAATTGGGTGCATAAAAGTATGCATCAAATGGAAATTTTGAAGGACATAATGCTCAATTAGTTGCAAAGTAATTTTCTAGGTAGAAGGAATTTGACTATACTAAAACCTTTTCCCTTTTAGATAAAATGAACTTTGTCTAACTTTTCCTAGACCTTGTCAGTTCATATAAATGGGTTTTCCATCAAATGGATGTTATATCCATCTTCTTGCATGATAATTTGCAATTTTTTTTTATGGAACAGCCTCACGAATATATTTAGAATGTCTCTAGATTTGTTTTCTGCTTTAAGAAACTCTATATGGTATAAAGAAAGCTCTAAAATGACAAGCTTTCTTCTTAACACCAAAATTTTGAGATGTTAATTTGACCCCATAGTAAGTTATAACAAGGAAGTAGGTATCTATCTCATAGTATTTTTTCTCTTTTACAATGATGACCTTATACTGACCAATAATGATCTCAAACCTTTAGCCCATGTGAAATCCAGCCTTAAGAAGAAATTTGAAATGATAGACTTAGGATATTTGAAATATTTTCTTTCCCTTCAAATATTGCAAACCAAGGAAGGAATTTCCCTTTCCCAATCCAAGTATGGATGCGAGTTTCTTCATCACTTTCACATGAATATTCTAAACCTACTACATGGTCGTTTTGGTTGATAGTCAAGCTTATTGCCACCTAAACTAGGAAAAAAGTACATGGTACTTAGTATTTTCAATAGCCTTTTGTCTATAACTCATAAATGTCTTGATATTTCTTTGATGTTGATTTTATTTCCTAGTAAAAGAAAACACCCAAAGAGTTCCATTGGAAATAAACAAAAAAATACTTTGGTATATAGGGTATAGCTCAATTTGGGATACATTATAGTTTAAGGAGGGTTTATTTATTGGTTGGTTTCACTAATTCTAATTGGGTGAGTGACAATTATGATTGGAAGTATACTCTAGGTTATGTTTTTAGTCTTAATTCTAGACCTATCACTTAGGTTTGTAAGAATAAGTGTTTCCCTTCTCTTCTTCATCAAATAAAACTACTGAGCAATATTTTATACAAGTTAAGAATCGTTATGTCTTCCATGGGGGTTTAAAATTGTTGATTAATATCTTACTAGGTTAATTAATACAAGGGGGTTTTAAAATTGTGTAAAATAAAATCAACTTGTTGTAGGTACTGTGGGGAGGTGTAGGAAAATTAGGGGCTTTATAGGTATTGAGGGGCATAAAAAAAATGGAATCCATTAAACATAAATGTTTGTTTTATTGAAAGATGTATTGGGATGATGGTTCAAAAAAAGATTTTGGGAGGTATTTATCATTACCTAGTGAAATTAGGGTTATTATTTAATATTCCATGAATGCACATGCCTTGTCACAAGTTCAATAAGTCAATATCCTATGACTTATTCAATATATCATTTTAGATTTTGTATTCCACAACAAAATTTGACCATAATATAGTGTGATAATTGTTGGCGAGGAAAAAGGTCTCTTAGGCAAGACCCAGGTTCGGATTAGAGGCCAACAAGGATTTTCGCTGTAGTCTAGCACCATGCCAGCATTTTCACCCTGCTTCGAAGAGTAGAGAGCCTCACCCAAGGTGTGTCATGACCTTACTAGGATTGGGAGTAGATTGATATCAGTCTAGCAGATTAGATATGTATGAACCAGAACTATCTCAGAGCTTAAGCAAACACAACATTGCATGGGTGATATCCCTTAGAAGCACATTCAGAAATACAATCAATAAAATTTTAAAATACTACCACACTAATCAATCTGGACTACAACATATATTGTGAACAACAAACTTTGATCATACTATAATTCACTTATCGGCAACAGACTATTATAATTCTCCTCAACATGAGCTTTAACCGAATAGATTACAAAGAGGTCCTATCTAGTAGATTAGAACACAGAGATACAGAGAGATAGAAAATAGAACAACATGAACAGACCTCTCCTACGGCTCCTATTCCCTGACTCCTCCTGTGCCAACCTCCTTTCTCCACTGGGTAGCTTCATATTTTTTATGCTACCAATGCAACAGGCAGTTCTTCCTTTCTTCTTACTCGACTGTCTTCTACTTCTCTCTGTTCATTGGGAGTTCTACTGCTTGTCTCCTGCCACGTTCTTCTACCATCTGTGCTTTCTCCCACAACAACCGTGCCACTTGTTCTTCACTCCTTCGCAACCTTGACAACTCTCTACCTACCGTGGTTGCGTTCCACCATGTACTATCTGCAACTCAAAATTTTTTGATTTCAAAACAAGGGACCCAACAGGCCCCGACCACATCCTATTGACTTGCCTCGAGTCAATCGCTTTTCACTGTCTCTTTTTCCATCAATCCACTCGGCCCTATGTTCTGCTCTGCTTGTCCCCTTTCTCCCGACCATCCAAACAAGGGCCCCAATTCTGGGACCTTTGTTAGAGTTGATGCCTTGAGTTCTTGAAAGTTCGTCATGCCTTGATGCCATCCTTGCATGAGCAAGTTAGTTTGTGTTGTGACTTGCGCGACCACTTCCTCCCCTGAAATAGCTGGTAGGCTACCAAAAACATTATGGATTTTCATATCGACCTCAGAGGCTAGTCATTGCATTGATTGGGCACTAGTTTTTACCGGCTGTCTTAATTCCCAAAGGGATTTCTTTGTTGCAGTTGAGATTTATTCAATCTGCTGTATCTGGACCTCCAGAGCGTCTGCTTAAGCATATAGTTGGTCGAGTCTAGTAGGGTCTGTGGCCTCCTGAATCTCCCTTGATACTTTTTGTACCTGTAATGAAACAGGTTGAAACTTCAGTGTGAGTGAGGTCGAACATTCATGTAGACCTTTCAGTAGGTCATACGCTTCTTTTACTGCAGTACTCAGAACTTCCTGCATTTTTTTCACCTGGCTCTGTCTCTCAAATATCTTCTCTATGTATATAGTCGCTAGGTCTGGCAACGCGGGCTGGGCCGCCAATGCTGCTCTGAGCTCCTCGTTTTCCTTATGGAGGTTCGAACATGCCACCTTGACGTGGACCGAGCGTTCAACTATATAATTCTCCTTTATCCCTTCTGGTATTTGGTTGTTATTGGTCGTTACTATGGGAAAAATGTCTCGGAATATTCTTGTCACTGTCTCCAGTTGTTCTTGTAGATTACCCTTTTCTGTCCTAAGTTGTTCACACTCTTCAGTAAGCTTACTGATTTGTAATTGCTGCTGCTTGCATATTTGCTGGAGCTCCAAGTGAAGCCCTTCTGCTTGTTGTGCTACTCTCTAAATTAAATGGTATAGTTGGGTCATTCCCCATGTCTCCATGCTCTCGGCACCAAAGGTTCCCTGATCTGGCTGTCGTGATTGAAGTGGCTATCCGCTGGTGATAGATTTTGTTGATTGTGCCTGTAGTGACTGTGGTAGTGTTTGTTGCGACAGCCAGTTACTAGAGTTGGCCATGTTTAGATTGGGCGGCGTTTCTTAGGTCATCAGATTAGCCTACTGGTGTGGATTCTGCTCAGGGAGTGAAGCACCTGTTTCTTCCATAGAATGTTCTATCTAATTTAAAGCTCTGTGAATGTAGCATGCTGAACCAGGGTTTTGCCAACTAGGGGCACTTCTGTTGTACCCGAGTTAACTTCCGCCTCGGGGTCCTTATTTGGTCTTCCTCTGATGATTGGGTTTGATACAGTGGCTAATGAAGTGGAGGGCGTGGTAATGGGTGGTTCCTGAACGGTGGATGAGGCGGGGGCCGATGTTTGGTGAATGTGAGGTGGAGATATGCGAATATTTAAGAAATTGAAGGGGTTGGTGGGTGCTAGCCCCCTGGTCACCTGGGGTTCCACTACACGCTCTTCCCTGATTGATACTCCTATACTCAAAGGTCGCGGATGATCATCCCCTGTGAGATCAACCACTGTACTAGATACTGCGATCTTGGCCTTTTTTTCTTTTGGTGCTGCTACTAGGGGTTTCACAGCTTTAGTCTTTCTCACCAGCACTGTAGTCATTGGGGGTGGTGAGCTAAATAGAATGTTGGGTATTGGTACTATTAGGGAGGCCATGGTGGAAGATGGTTTGGAGTGGGATGCCTGAAACTTTGAAAACATAGGAAATGCAATGGAATCACTTGTTAACACTTGAAATACTTTATTAAAAGTCTGTACCTTTGTGTTCAACTGTTCAATGATCGGGGATAGTTGCAACTATGCCATCCTAGTCACTGTCTGCTCTGAAGTCTCTCCCGATAGTGGGTTTGGTAGCATCCCATCGAAGATATAGGTGTAGACTCCACTTCTAACCTCCATTGCTACTCCTGGTCACGAACAGACTTCTGTGTGGAAGGCTGTTTCATAAATCTGGAACTTTAATGGCTTCATTTTGAAAGTCGATTCTGGTATGCATGTTGGCCTAATCAAGGTTTGCTTGTGGGTAACTCCAAACCATATCTGCATGCTATAACCATCCAGCAGACTCCCTGGGACTCTTTGTTGACTCATCACGACATCAACCATTTGGCTGTACCATATTCTGAAAGCTTCTGCGTTTACTTCCTTTGTGCTAGGATCCCTGGATACCTTCCAAGGCACGAACTTCATTGCCAATGGTTGTCCTGCTACTATCTCCACAGATACTCAAATGCCTAGAAACACCCATTTCCACATTGCCAGTGCCATAATTAGATATCCGTAGATGAATTTGGTTGCCTTGTTGTAGTTTTCCTTGCAAGCTTCGAATAACTCATTTAGAAAAAATGAGCACCAGTTCAGTTGTGCCCCGTGGACACAATGCTCCGCAATCGAAATCATATCCAGTGTGAATTATCCTTTTCTATAGTGCCTCATCATTTTACTTGCAATTAAGTAACAGGCGAACTTGACCTCAGACTTGTTGATCATGTC
Organism: Pinus albicaulis; assembly: GCA_034641835.2. Lineage (NCBI taxonomy): Eukaryota > Viridiplantae > Streptophyta > Pinopsida > Pinales > Pinaceae > Pinus > Pinus albicaulis. The sequence goes on along the minus strand of CM076582.1, from coordinate 156,008,091 downwards.
GATTTTGGCTCCTCCCCCCCCCTCTTGGTGTTGTACTTTGTGTAGTAGTCATTATCTCTGGTCTTCTTCACCCTCTTGGATACAGTCTGGAATGCTGCTGAGACATCTCTCCCTTCCTGTGACAGTCGAGTTAACCTGTGGATGTCCTCCACATGAATTGGGATTTCTTTCCCTAGCCATAGCGAACCATTATGAATTCTTCTCAACAAGAACTTGGTGCACTGCATTGCAATGCCTATAACACCGAACACCAAGAGATTTCTTAAGTTCAATATGGTAGACTGTTGAATGCCCTGGAACTCTGGTAGGACTCTTGCTGCTTGCTTCCCTACTTCTATGGCATAATTCTCCTTATTTAATTGTCTTTTCGTTGCTGGAAACTCGAAAGAGTCCGTGAGGTCGGTGTCGATCAATGATGCACTGTCATATTTCCCCACTAGCGATTCCATCTTTTGAACTTTGTTATCAAGCTCTTGCTCCACAACTGCTGGTGTTGCTCTTGTCATTTTGGCTCTTCTCTGATACACCTATAGAACAAATCCTCTCTTTTCTCTTGAATTCCTTCTTCTGCGTGCCTTCTCTGCTCTTCTTTTGGTTCTGCTTCTCTTTCTCCCTTGGATGTTTCTGGTTCTAACTCGGATTTTTCCGACATTCTTGTGCTTCTTTGCATGTGGGTTATGTAATTAACCGGCATGGGTGAGGTTGATGAGACCCCATAATTAATCAATTTCCCCTGGCCTCGTCCGTGGCTACAATCATGTGATTAGTTACCGACTAAGGTTGGTTCTGACAATGCTGACTATGGCTTCGGGATTTGGGCAGACGTGACGGTTGGTGGTTATGCCTTATTATGGTATGGGTGATGCTAATTATGGAAATTATTTCCAAATCTTGGTAATATTACGGACTGACATGGGTACTATGCGTAATGATGATGGGTTGATGTTTGACACGCTTTTCTATCTGACATGGATGACACGTTGGACACTACCCTTCCCCGAACACAATTTGTTGCGTTGCGGTCTCCGCAACACAACTGTACTTATTTTCTATTTTTGATAAAGTGGAAATCCTATTCATGCTCTTCTTGGGTGCGAGAGAGTTATTGATGCTATTCTACCCTACTGACTCCTCTCGGTTGCGAGAGTTATTGGAATTGGAAATGAGTAACTTACTCTTGATAGGGCTTTAGGCGTAGGTCGTTCACCCATCCTTGTAGAACTTGGCCATCCAGTTGTGCTAACCTAACTGCTCCTGAATCTTTGATTTCTACAATGTAAAATGGCCCTAGCTAATGCATCTGCAGTTTCCTTGGGAACTTCTGGTACTTACTATCGTAGAGTAGAACTTTTCCCTCGACCTAAAAATTATTGCACTTGATGTGTCGGTCATGCCAAGATTTTTATCTATCCTTCTGTACCATTTGGTGAAATTCTGCCAAAAATCGTTCTTCCTCGAGGACTTGTAATTCCTACAATTGTTCCTTTAGGGAGTCTTCTTCTGATAGTTGGAGTGACGTTGTGACTAGGAGGCTGGATATGATGAATTCAGCTGGGACTATTGCTTCTCTCTCATATACTAGATGGAATGGTGTTTGGTTGTTCAATTGCTTTATTGTTGTTTGGTATGCCTGCAAAGTTGCTGATATCCGCTCATCCTAGTCATCCTGTTGCGCATTGCATATTTTTGTCAGGCCCTTCTCTAGTATTTTGTTGAATGCTTCTACCATACCATTGGCTTGTGGGTGGTACAGAATACTTTTATGATGCTGTATCATGAAGCTTTCTAGTAGGGATTTAATGGTGTCATTGATGAAGTGTGTACCCTGGTCGTTGGTCAGGCTCTTTGGACAACCGAATCGGCTGATTATGTTTTCAAATATGAACCTGGCAGTAGTCTTTGCCATGTAGTTTTTTACTAGCAATGCTTCTTCCCACCTCATCAAATAGTATGTCGCCGTTATTATGTACCTCACCTGCGAGTGTCTTGTAGCTGGTGTAATTGGTCCTACAAAATTGAATGCCCATTTTTCAAACGGCTGCAGTACCTTTATTGGATGAAGTGGAAGTTCATCTTTGTAGGATGGTCGTCCCATTCACTGACATATATCACATTTCTTAACAAATGCTTTGCTGTCCATATGTACTATCGGCCACCACAACCCTGTTTGTAGTACCATTCTTGTCGTCGATTTTTCTCCCACGTGTCCTCCCGCAACCCCACTATGGCATTCCCATAGTATCGCTTCCCTTTCATGGTCCATGAAACAACTCCGAAGAATATGGTCTAGTCCCATCTTATATAGGTGTCCCGTTATGAGTTGATATTCTGCAGCTCGAACTACCAAGTGTCTTTTTTGGACTGATGTATATTCCTGTGGACACTGCCCTGTAGTGAGGTAGGTTTCTATTTGGTCCAAATATTATGGGATGGATTCTACTATGAAAATATCAACGCCTGGTAACTAATCATCTAGAGATCCTCCATTTTCTCCATTCTCTAATCGGGACAGGTGATTAGGCCCTACATTCAATCTTTCGGGCTTTACGATCATCTCAAAGGTGAACTCCTGGAAGAGTAGGAGCCATTTACAAATTATTCCTTCTAAGGCTGGTTTGTTTACCAAATATTTCAAAGCTGAGTGGTCTATGAAAAATTTAAACGTACCTCCCAACAGGTAGTGGAAAAACTTCTGAAGGGAATACACCATTGCTAATGCCTCCCGCTTTATTGTGGTGTAGTTCCATTCTGCTGTGGAAAATTTCTAACTTGCAAAATATACTGGGTGGTTGACCAAAGTGTCCCCTGGTTGAGCCAAGACTGCTCCAAGTGCAATGCTGGAAGCATCTATGTGCACATGAAATCATTTTTCCCAATTTGGGTGAACTAATATTGGCGCACTTGCTAGTTTTTCTTTCAGGGTATTCAGGGCTGTTCTGCAAATCTCTGTCCAGTGAAATTGCTCATACTTCCATAACAAATTCTCTAAAGGGGTTTTTATCTTCGCATAGTTACAGATAAATCGCCGGTAGTAACCTGTGTGGCCCAACAATGATCTCAGTTGTTTTACCGTTTCAGGTGCCTCCATGTTGACTATCACTGCTACTTTGGCTGGGTCCATGCAAACTCCTTGGGTACATACCACGTGTCCTAGCAGTGTTTCAAATGGTACTGTAAGGATACACTTCTTTAGGTTCAACAAGATCTGAAGTTGCCTACACCTATCAACATTATCCTCAATAATGTTGCATTGTCTTTTAATAAGCTGTAGACTGTCCAGTCATCCATGTATACTTCTAAGAACTTGTGGATGTACTCCCGGAAAGCGGCTATCACGATGCGAGAAAATAATGCAGGTGCATTTTTCAATTCGAATGGCATCACATTATATGTGAAAGAGCCCCATTCGGTGGTGAATGTTGTATTTTTCTTATCTTCCTCTACTATCCTTACTTGATGGTATCCTGAGAATCCATCGGTGAACGAATACACCTCATTTCCCACAACATTATCTAGGACTTCATCACTAAACGGAGTGGGAAATGGGTCATGGATATAGGAATTGTTTAAGCTCCTGTAATCGACACAGACTCGAATCTTAGACTTCTCCTTTTATTCTGTATAACTATAGGACTTACCCACTCTGCTTCCTCTACTGGGAATATTAATCCAGCCTTTAACATCTTGTCGATCTCTACCTTAACTTTTTCCTTCACCCTTGGATTCAGACAATATGGTCTATGTTTCACAGGCCTTGCATCGGGCTTCAATATTATTTTCATATCCCCCATATCCCCTTGTATTCCCTTTAAATCCGCTACCGATGAAGGGAACAAGTCCTCATATTCCTGCAGTAGACTGTATATCTCCTTAGTTGTTTGTTCATCCCAATAATCTCTAATTGTCGCTAGTCTGGGCTTATCTTATATTCCAATATTTAGTTTCTTGGTTCTTAATGGTAGCTGGTGGATCCATTCTATCATCGGTTCTTCTTTGATATCCCTCTCCCCTTTTGTCTCTTCGAAATATAGATGCCTGAGATCTTCTAGATTATCATCATCCATTTCGCTATCTATCTTTTGACATGCTACCTTTTTTCTGACGCCTAGGTTCGGAAGCGGTTGCTCATCCTCCTTTTGAATTTCTGGGAAGAACAATACCTTATTTATAGCTTGCAAAGCTTGTGTGATCAGTTCTATTTTTCCTTCGAACAAGAAACATTGTGTAAAGTTATCCTCAACTTCCCGCCATGTGCAGGTCCCTTTTTTCTTTTCTTCTGTTAGGTACTAGGCCTGTGGAATCAAGTCTAGAGAATGGATAAATCTGTGTACACATAGCTCTTCTGGATATCCTGCGGTTCTCCATTGATTCTCACATTCCTTCAGATGGTTTCTGGGGTCTGATTCCCCTCGATATTTATCTTTAACACGAGGTCCTTCATCTTCCTTAAATCTCGCTTTCAATGCTACCGCAACTCTACCCCATAGCGACAGTGAGTTGCGGTGGTTACTCCACCATCTTGCTGATGTGGACTGTAATGTCGTGTCCATTAGTGGTACCCTATGTACTTCTGGTACCTTATCTTCTATTTCTGTTATGAAAATGTTTACATCGTTCATATTGGATAAAGTTGGGTAATCCCTTACCTCAGTCCCAATCCAATTGATTCTTCCGATGTTGGCGCATATCCTTGTATTGGTCTCATACCTCCTTGCTGCCAATCATCCCAATCTATTTCTAAGCCTAATTCTGAGCTTTGAATGCTTCTCTAGCTTACAGAGCCATGTGCTATTGGGTTGATGTAATCTTCCTTTCTGCCTGCGGTCGTTTGATAAATATGGTCCATAAGCTGAGCATCTTCTCCGTTATCTACAGTCTCTGTGTATCTTGGACCTTGATACGGGTTGAGTGGCTGAGTGAATCTGACCTCCTCATCCTCAAAGATCATCAGTTATTTTTTTAGATCTATTATTGCGTAATTTCAAAGGCCCAGTCAATTCCCAACAATGCAGGATAAGGATCTTTATCCCCCATGATGTCGATGACCTCAAAATCCGTATTTGTCTTTACTCTTGCAATATCTACTTCAAATTCCTCCAGTCTGCCTATGGGCACAATGCAATACTGGTTCGCCATCCGAAGTTGGATTGGTGAGTATGTTAATCTTGGCCTTCCTAATGCTTCCCAAGTTTTCCTTGGTAAAATATTGACATCGGATCCCAAATCAAGCATGGTGTCTTTAATTTGGAAACCCGCAACCGGGTGTTTACTTGGAACTATTTTCCTATCCTTCTTTTATTTCTTTTTAATCTCTGTACATACTTCTGGGTTGCGTCAGGTGATTCCCTTGATCCTGTGTTCTTCTGCACCACTCCTTCCAGGTTCTGCTTTAGCTGCTCCAACATTGGTGTGTTGTTAACAATCTTCAGGAATATATGGAACCATTCCTGAATTATAGTACTTGAATTGGCTTGGTTTTTATTGTTTTCCTGGGTTTGTTGTAACTCAATACTGTTTTTCCCCCTAGTTGGGCAAATGTTTCTACTGCTTCTTGAAAAAAATTCTTCTGTCTTTCTGGTTTGATCAGCGGTTTTGGGGATGCTAGCCTGATCAATTTTATCGGGTCCACTGTATGTGCATATTCCCCTATTATTTTGCCTCCTCATTTCACTATGGCCACGTTCTGCATTGTATGAGTCTCCATTATCTTGGGTTCTGCATTTACTATATTTGTTCCCCTCTGTCTAGTTCTTTCCTCCCATCTTTTAATGAGCTCAGGGCAATCTTCTGTTGCATGCATCTTAACCTGGCACTGGGAACACTAGGGTCTTCTAGGAAGTGGAAATTCCCTAGCTACGTGTCCTTCTTGGTCACAGTTGTAACTTCTTACTGGACCTCTACCCCTTGCTCGGCCTCCTCTCATGCCTCCTCCTCTTCCTCAGGGAGTCTCATTCACTCGGTATGAAGGCCGGTCCAATCGTTCCACCAATGCATCTAGAGCTCTACATTGCTCTGTGTTGTGTGTTGTTGAGGCACAGAACTCACAGTATGTGTTATTCAGAATGGTGGAATATTTTTGTAAAATAGGGAATAGGCAAGGTGGATGACCCATGTTCTTACATATTTCACAATACTCAGTAGTGGTTGGACTTTTTTCACAGGGAACCCTATGTATTGCGGTGGATATATTCCCTAGGTGTTCATTTGCGCAACTCCTCCCATTGGTGGAGCCCCCTGTGCCCCTACAGCCGATGTCCCCCCATTCTTACCACGCAACCGAGGACATTCAGTTACCACATGTCCTTGCATTAGATAGTGTGTACACCACACATTCGGTCTTGCTGGCCGCATTGGTTGAATTTCCTTGAGTTTCTCTGTCAATATCGCTATTTGATGCTACAAGCCCATTATAAAGGGTCCTGTGCTGATGTTCCTCCCTTAAAATTTTGCAGATAGCCCACCATGGCTTCTATCTTCATTGCTTGCTCCATTGCGTCCTGTAATGTCTTGATCCTCTGTTGAGTTAATGGAGTTCTTGTCAAGGGTAGTAGAGCTTTGATGAACCAATCCCTCTGATGGTTTGGATCGATTGGATAGATAAGTTTTCCAATCACGTCTTCGAATCTCCACATTAGATCCCAAGCAGTCTCTCCTTCCCTCTGCTTGATTTCCCACATTTCTGACAGACCCTACTGGTCTATTTAGGGTAGTTTGAACTCCTTAACAAAGTCCCTCTTCACATCTTCCATTGCTGGATTTTGATGAGCTTTAGACCACTTTATAAACCAGCATAGAGCTCTCTCCCTAAGAGTGGTTTAAAATTCTATTAACTTCCCCGCATCTGGTGTCTGTCGTGCCCTCCATATGGCCTCGCATAGGTACCAGTGCTATTCTACATTGTCATTACCCCTCCCAGAGAACTCTGGGTACCGGGTAAGTGATCCCGTCAGGTTCACTTGAGTAGGCATTACTAAAATGAAGCCGTTGGTTCTTGGTTGTGAAATGGTACCACTAGAAATTCTACTACCAGTGGGTATTAGCCGTTGGTTCTTGGTTGTGAAATGGTACCACTAGAAATTCTACTACCAGTGGGTATTACTGTTGGAGACTGAATACTATGCAACTTGATTAATTCACACAAATTAACAAAAATTTCACTTAGTGTTTGATAAAGCACTAGGGGAAGGTTGGGACTAGAGCTACTTGAACTTTGGGGAATAGGAGTACCTTGAGATATGAATGCCGACCTTTCTTGAAATAGTTGCTCCATTGCAATGTGCAACTCCACATTGGACATCTCCTCGGGGCGTGCGTCTGCATCTTCTCCATCAGACTTATTTCCTTTCTCCATCTGGGTTGGGTTCTTATACACCTGCCGAACTTCTTTAACGGTCCCTCTTATATCCTGGGGACCCACCTGACTTTCCACTTTCTTCATCATCTGAGGTGCCTCCTACTACTTTCCTGTCTATTTAACTCCTTCATCACCCTTTCTCGCCACTTCTTAGCGATCTACGCCCTCCGATGTGCTCATCGCTCCCTTAGCCTATTAGAGGTCTCGAGATCCATAACCCTACTCCCCTTTTTCACTATTCTTTTAGCATCTCTCCCTCAGTCCCTTCCCCTAGCACATGAGTTTTATGCTTCCATCTCAGATTTTTGGAACACCATTAGTCCTTCATCTACCATCAAGGCTTTAATCCACAATGTAATCTCCTTCAGTAGCTTCCCCCATAACTCAGATCTAAATATATCCTCTACCCTCAAAAAGGACTGGTAGCACTCTGCTACAAACTCCACTATGTATCCGTCCAAGGTAGATTCCACCCAGAAATCTACAGCTCGGGTCAACTCGGTATTTAACCGATGAAGGGCCACCAGATCTCCGTGCACCCACTTGCGACTGACTTTCTACAAATTTATTTTGGTCACTTTGATCTGGAGCCTTCGCAACCAGTTATAGAGTTCTTCTAGGAATGTTCCCCAAAAGGTCTTGTAAACATCGCTGGCGGATTTAGAAAATAGAACCAAATATTTGACCGTTTTCTCCCTTTGCTGTCTCAGCTCGACTTGCTGAGTGATGAACTGATCTAGGTGGTTATCACACCAGCTACGTATTTCTCTTTTGAAGATTCGAGATACCATTATCTAGCTCCCAAATGAAATTTCAGGTCCCGGCAACGAAACCATTTGTTGGCGAGGAAAATGGTCTCTTAGGCAAGACCTAGGTTCGGATTAGAGGTCAATAAGGATTTCCGCTGTAGTCTAGCACCACGCTGGAATTTTCACCCTGATCTGAGGAGAAAATAGTCTCACTCGAGGTGTGTCGTGACCTTACTAAGATTGGGAGTAGATTTATATCAGTCTAGCAGATTAGATATGTATGAACCAGAACTATCTCAGAGCTTAAGCAAATGCAACATTGCATGGGTGATATCCCTTAGAAGCACATTCAGAAAGACAATCAATAATATTTTAAGATACTACCACACTAATCAATCTGGAGTACAACATATATTGTGAACAACAAACTCTGATCATATTATAATTCACTTATCGACAACAGACTATCACAATGCTCCTCAACATGATATTTAATCGAAATGATTACAAAGAGGTCTTCTCCAGTAGATTATAACATAGAGATACAAAGAGATAGAAAACTGAACAACATGAACAGAGCTTTCCTATGGCTCTTATTCCCTGACTCCTCCTGTGCCAACCTCCTTTCTCCGCTGGCCGGTTGCCTATTTGTTCTGCTGCTAGTGCAACTGACAGTTTTTCTGCTTCTCTCTGTTCATCAGGAGTTCTACTGCTTATCTCCTGCCACGTTCTTCTACCATATTTGCTTGCTCCCACAATAGCCATTCCACCTGTTCTTCACTCCTTTGCAACCTTGAAAACTCTCTACCTACCGTGGTTGCATCTTGCCATGTACTATACGCAACTCAAAATTTCAAAACAAGGGCCCCAACAATAATCACGATAGCATTCAACTCACCAAAAATAAAGTGTAATATAAATAAAACAAACACATTTAACTATTTTTTATGCACTTCATTAGAAATTTTATTCATGATCACACCCATGAAGTGATCTATTTCTATATAGATGATTAAGCTGCAAATATTTTCACCTGGAAGTATCTTACCATATCAAAGTTTTCCAAACTTTAATATATGTTAATAGTTTAGAAAATTTTCATTACTGAAGGGATAAGATCTGGTATCCCTTCCTTCTCCTATTGTGTTGTATTTGTACATCCTTCAATTGTATCCCATTTTATTCTAGGGAAAATTTTAAGAATGGAGATTTATCTTAAAGTTTAAAAACTTTAGTAAATCTTATTAGTCCCTACTATACAAACTATAAAATGCTTGACAATATTTTTGTAGAAATATTCAAATTTCCAATGATTTCATGTAGTATCTATAATATGTTGGTGATTTCTAAGATAAAATCATTTTATCCTATAAAATTTAGGCATTTTTTTTAGAAAAAATGGAAATTGGAAAATATATTTTTTTTTGGAAAAAAATGGAAAATTATCCCACTTATGAATATTAACTCCTAAAATTTCCCATGATTTATTCTTAATGGGGATGGTTATGATAACTAGACACTTAGGAGCTACTTAATATCAAAACTTGACAAAATGTATCTTTTAAGTAAATTTTATTTCTTTATTTTCTTCAATAATGTGCATCATAATTATATAATATGAAAATTATAATTATTTTTTAGACATAAAATAATTGAACATATTCGTGTGAGAAGTTGCCATAAGATTTTTTAATTTTGATCTGGGTTAGATCATTATTTTTTTTTTCAGCCGTCTTGATGCTTTTAGAGTAAAAAATGTGGAGGAAACAACTCACATAACTATTTTTATCAGCACGACCCATTTTTGAAAAACGAGGTATGAAACCTTCTAGGAGCATTTTGAGGCATCAAATGACATTTTATATGGGAAAAACTTTGTTTCTTTAGCGTGCACCTCTTTTTCCCATTCTACAAACAAATACCATTCCAACAATGTGATAATTGTGTCAATAGTATGCATCCAAAATTTACACCAATAAGAAGTTGGCCTTCTTGTTTTCACCACCATAATTCGAGAGGATGCCACGCCAACCCCCATTATTCATGAAAAGTTTTCTAGCCACATGATTATGATAAATAATAATCTAGAATATTCTATATTGTAACTATGGTTAAGAGTTGAGGTAGTCAAACCTAACCACCAGTAGGAAATTGGGTTGTGTGATAACTGGACCACTAGGAGGAAAAGTGGTGCTATGATTTTTCAAGTGCATTTGTTCCATAGCTAAGAAAAAAATAGCTAAGAGGGATAGGAGATAGAGCACACATACAAGATTTTACCCATGGGCCACAAGCCATACTTCATTATACTTGAAACTATATTTTATTCCGAGAAAGAGAGAAAAGCAACCTCACCTTCTGTTGACAGGCCAAATTTTAATGCCAACAACAAGGGGATCTATCAGGTGCAAAATCCAAACTAGACTCTACACCACTTGGTGTGGGAGTCCCATCCAATATGTCGATTCGACTACCACCATGTTGTTAAAGGTTCACTTTGGATAAAAAAACAAAAAATGTTAGAGAATGAATGAAAGTTTTAGCAAATACAAGTTAAGAAACTTTATGGAAATATAACACATAACATTCTATGAACATAACAATGAATAAATAAAGTGACATGAATATCAAAGGAACAAGTGCTAGTAATATTTTAGTAAAAAACATTAAAAAGATAAAGATTCATTCTCCAACTGTAACTTAGTTCATAATTGATAAAATATTCTAAATAATATAAAAGAATATAATGTCATAAATAATATATGCCTAAATAAATAAAAAAATTTATTTAATCTAAAAAAATGAAAGCAAAGCATATATAATTGTATCATCGCAAGAAGAGCCTCATAATGCTTGAAAACACATGGGAGGAAATGCATACTCAAGCTAGCTCAAATAGCTTCAAACATTAAGCTAAAATATTCATAACACCATCACATGGAATGATTATGAATTCCACTAGTAGAAATGCAAAGCCACTACTTGAATCCTCAAAAGGTCTATTAGCTCTGAAAACAATATGCACAAATTGAGACTAAAACTAAAGGTCCCTTACATCTAGCCAAGAGAGTTTATTTGTAGAAGGTAGAGTGACTTTTCACCTACCCTCATGTATTTTCATCTTCTACATGACCTTTCACATTCCATATGACTCTCTCTACACTAAGTCCTAATTCACTTTCCATAGAATACAAATTAAATTAATATTAAGAAAACAAGATATCCTTAGTTAACTAATCTAGTGAAGGTGAGTTCTGGAACATCTGTTTGTAAATATTGAACTATATATGCTTGTCATAACTTGTATTCACTTGCAAGATTAAATATCTTGTACTGCAACTCATCCCCATGCCTATTAAGGAATCTAGTGCATCTAGTAAAAAGGTGGGATTTTTGGCTTGTACCTAATTTTAGAGAGTCATGAGCTTTGTATATAGCCTCACATGCTCAACCACATATTAAGAAATCACCTCTTTTGTAGCCTCCAAGTCATCTCTTGTAGCAAAATTATTGATGGGATCCAATATGGTTGAATCTATTGCTTGACTTCTTATTTGGATCTTGTTTAACCCAATGCACCAATGGAAGGGATCTTGTGCATCTAGACAAGAGATTCTAGCATTCCATGTAAGGTCTTATATGTTGTTATTACTTTGTACAAATCCTTGGCCAATTTTTCATGTGACTGAATTTAATAGAGACAACAACCTTATCATTCTCCATTATTTGCCAGTTTTTCCTTGGGAGCTCCTCAGGTGCATTGGGATACTAGCTGGTCCATCCATATATGTGATCAACTATTGAGGTCTCCATTTTAATCATCATCCCTCTTTATTTTGACTCACTATGCATTCTTGGGAATGGATAAATAACTTAATGCAAGGCCATCATCTCATTATAAACCATATCCATTGCTTCCTCTAGTATCTTTAACTCATCCACAATGGATGTCTAGAAGTCCTTGTTGCAGGAATCGAAGACGAGCAGATCTTCACTCTCATTTTTTAATTGTAGAATAATTTGATTTGAGGCATATAATTTTTCCTTAAAAAATAAATTCTCTTTTGTTAACTAGTCCATATTCAGTTATGTATAGCAACAAAAGAAGTTCCATACAAAGCTATCATCCTATGGTTCCTCTTGGTGTTCATGACTATATCCGTCTCTATCACAACTGATATGGGATTTACTAGGTTCTTAGCCAAGCACTTGTGCCTTTATTGCATGATTTTTTATTTTACTTGGTAGAAGGTGAGTCTATAGATATAAAATAATTCTTCCTCTTCTTCCTCTATAATTCCAAATTACTGTAGTAGGAAGTGTCCACCGATGATGCGAGTAGATGGAAAATGTTCAAGATGGGAAATTCCAACTACGTTTATGAGCTATTTAACCAATTATTTTATGCTGATTTGTATTCCTATTTTTTTTAAGAAAATCTTGTTCGAGTTTCTTGGCTGATGTCTCTTACTGCTTCTTGGTTTCCTCTTCCTACATTCTTTTCCTTTCTTATTATTATTTCATTCTTTGTTCTTCCTCCCTTTTTTCTTCTTCTTCCTCTACTTTATTTCTAAGTTCTTCCTCCTCCCTCTTCTTCTTCTTATTGCCTCGTCTTTATTATTTTTTATTTCTTTAGCATTATTCCTATTTCGAGCTTCTTTTATTTTGTTCGCCTCTTCCTAATTTCTTAGGTTTTCTTCTTCTTTAGCTCTTTTTTTTTTCCAAGCCTCTTACTCCTACTTCTTCCTCTCCTCCTCCTCTACTTTATTCTTTCGCACTTCCTCCTCTCACTTTTTATTTTGGCTTCTTCCTCCCACTATTTTATCTTTGTTTCTTTCTTATCAATTTTTTGTTTCTTCTACTTTTCTTTGTTTGTTTCCTACTCTTTTTTTTTCTTGAGAATACATACTCTTGCCTCCAGACTCATGATTTCTTGTGTGCCATTATCTAACTGATCTGCCTCCTTTTCTTGTTTCACCATTTATTCTACTACTTTGGATGCATTATACAAGTTTTTAAATATTTTCTTCTTCTTCATCGATGAAATGAGCATGAGCCCAACCAAACCTCATTACTTTGTAATGTGTTAATGCAATACCCCTTGGGTCATATTTATGGAAAATAAAATCAATAAAATGAAAAATATTTATATCTTCAACTTCCAATTCAACATCCTTAAAGCTATAAATAGTGTATGCTACGATGTCCAATGGAAATACAAGTCATGGTACCTTCTTTGCTTTCACCAAAGTCTTAAACATTCTAGTGGTCAATTGGTAGGAAACCTCTTGTAATACCAATTTATCTGTAAATAGAATTGGGAGAGGTTGAAGAGGCTTATAGGCACTGAAAACCTTGATATAAGTATTCTCTCAAATTAGTAATCAATTTGTGATATCATGAAGAGAATTTTGGGCCCTTTCCGACATGCATGGAGGCTCATCACCAAAGCGTACACTATATAGAGGGGAAATAAAATAATTTTCAATCTTCTTGTACATGCCCCTGTAGCCTGTGTTACGTAAGCTCTTGTAATATATATGCACATGTTATTTCTCATCTAGAGTACAGTTCACACTTAAATACTCGAAGTCACACTTTTCACAGATTGCATCTAAGAGATAGGAAGCCATATAGAACTCTTATTGTTCCCCTTCTACTAGATTCTTGGTTGCATGTGCATTTTCTTTGATAAAATATGCAAGTATGCTTTCCTCATTGAATTTTTTTCCTTTCATGGAAATTTTATGCATCAGGGGAGCCTAGATTCTGAGAAAGGTGTTGATGTTCAGTTTCCCACAAATCCTATTCATCATGGAAACCATCATTTAATAAACCTTCCTTAGCGAGTTTGTCTTATAAATTCAATTCTCTTTGAACCTGATTTTTTTTGGCTCTTACCACCAAGATTTAAATATATCCTTGGGGGACTCATTGAATTTGGATAAAAATATGGTATTTAAATATTCTTGATGTTGGGGAAAATTGTAATAATATGCAATTTCCATGGCAGTGAAGGATGCCACAACTTTTTCGTCATGACCCTTAACTACCCATTGTGATTCATCAATGTGTTGAAGGATCCATTATATTGTCCCTACACATGAGAAGACTGGTGGGTATGTTTCCACTTTGTGTAGCCAAGACTTATTCTCATTAATATATACTTGAAAATCCTCCATGTCCCATGGAATATATTTCCTTGCAAAATTTTAGTAAATATCTCCCTAGGTGAGTTTTCTTGCCTTCTCAAAATGATAAGAAGTATCACCATAGACAAGAAACTTTGAAGGATGTCCACGACCCCTTCTATGCTACTTTCAATCCTACCATATCTCATGCCAGATGCTCTTATCTTGGGCATAACCATCTCTATAGAAGAAGATGAGATGTTGAGGCAATCTATTTTAATGGTACCTAACATTTCAAAGATTTTTATCAAGGATATAAATGTTAGTTCAACGCAATTATAATCACCAATCTCACGAGAAAATATGAATTCCAAGGAGAAGTTTTAGGATGCTAGGGTAGGGTGATCAATCATGGTAGAGATACAGATTATGTAGGTTGCACACTTAATTTATGAATCTGGTCACATTTCCTAATTTAAATTTGGCTCACAAATTTGAAATGCAGAGAAGGTCACAAGATTAAGAGATATAAAAGTGTGTAATTCCAATAGATAGAGAAAGTCACATTTCATATCCATAGTGCCACTGATTACTGTTGTTATGACTTGCGACCTATGGGATAAATTATCCTAGTCATAATGTTTATCAAAAAAGTAGGTCGCCCTTCAATTTGTTAATTCAAATTTCATTTGGAGATCATAGTTGCTAATAACTATGAATTCAACTTACAACCATGTGATAGTCGTTATTTTAAGTCTTATCACAAGCTGTGATCTGAGGCTATACTTTGATAGGATAGAAATGTGACCGACTAAGATGATTTAAATGAGTAATTTTGTAGAGAATATGATCTAAATATGGGAAACTAGTTTTTTTGTGCTAGCTCCCTCATTAGTATTAAAATGATGTGTTTAGGATCATCTCAAGTTAACCAATTGTGAAGGGATTTATGTGTCAATTTTTATGTTCCTTTGATGATCAAATTATGAGTTAATTAGATGTTAAAAACTCATATAAAACAAATGAAATGAATATAAATAACAAAAAACATACACATAATACAATAGCTGATAACGAAGTTCACCCATCCTGGGCTACATCTCCATGGACCTGCTTCAACTAGCTAGGAGCTCTTGGGATTAAGAGTAAACTGTCTAATTACATGCACCTGTAGTACTCCAATGGATTTGAAACATGCTCCATTGGCTTCAGAAGACCCAAAATCCTTAAAAATGACTATTCAATCTCTGAAATTGGTTTCCAGCTGATCTATGCTTGACCTCCCATCCTGGTGGCCCTCGGCTTGTTTAATCTCCAAAGTGACAAAAACACTTTAAAAAGTGATCCAAAACATATGAAACCTATTCCATTATGTTCGGAGCATCAAAATCATTTAAAAATGACTCTTCTTGAGCCAAAATTAGTCTTCAGCTGATCTGGGCATGGCCTTCCCTCTTTGTGGCCTAAGGCTTCAAAATTATTCAAAGTGAAAAAACACCTATAGAATTGCTCCTCTTCCTTTGAAACCTATACCAATGGATTTAGGGCATGCCAATTTGCTAAGAATGACTCTTCTTGAGCCAAAATTGGTTGAAAATTTCTCTATATAGGTCTCATTCAATTTTTCGTAGTAAACTACCTCTAAAACTAGAGAAGACTCCAGCTAGCTCTGAAAAATTTCGAAATCCCGCCGAATTTGGTGCAGTCTGCTAAAACTCCGCCAACTTAACAAGGAGTTAATTAATGATAAACTTGGATTAAAAGGTGATAAGTACAGTTAATGCGCACTAAGCACAATTATATTGATGCAGGAGCATTAGCTCGGAAAAATACTTTGTAATTTATTAAACCTAGGGGTCTCATGTTTTTGAGAAAATATTAATTTTGTGTATATATTAGTGAGATTTTTGAGTGATTAAATTATATTTTTAATTAATTATATGTGAGGATTTGTTAATGTTTCCAAATAATTGGAAAACATGAGAGAAATTAGACTTGAGATATTTAAGAATTAATTATGAGCCTAAGTTAGATTTAGTTTCAAGATTTTAGGGATAAAAATCTAGATTAAAAGGGTGTTGAGATATTTGAGGACTTTGTTGAGTGATTAAAGGGATTTGAACCTAAATTGGTTCAATTCAATTTGTATAAATTAATGAGCCTCAAAGGCCAAAAAGATCAAGGAATATTAGAGAGAATAGATAGTGTGGTTTGGACATCAAAGTTTGTAAGCCTCCGGGCAATTGGAAGGGCCATGAATGTTGAATATCTGGCCAAAGACAACAGTTTGTAATTATTCCCATTTATTAATATAAAAAGTGTGTTTTCAAAACTATATAGTGATTTGTTGAGCAAACAAAAATTTAAATTCTTGTAATTGGGAATTGAGGAAAATTTTGTATGTGCTTTCCATATAAGCGTGTTCGAATACCATTCAATTTAGAATTGAAGTAAGGACATAATCGAATGAAATTCCAATAAATGGTGCAGCATTAGCCAGAATCAAAGGTGTAGAGGATATGTAATTAAATGAAGCATTCGATTAAGCAAGCTGACAAGCCGTGATGTGGGGGCACAGAGGATTTTTAGTTTAACGTTGAAGAGTCAAATCGATTCATATTTCAGATTATTGACCAGCGTCATAATCTGGTTTGACGAGCCAAGTTATGGCTTGGAAAGGGAATAGTTGACATGTAGGATATGTGTAAACTTGTAAACTCTTGTTTGACGCAGAAGTCAAATGATGAAGAAGCGACATTTGCATCCATGAAATGTACGCAGAGGTTTGTAACAAGTCTGGTTATTTAATTTGAATAAATTTTTTATTGTATCACAGATATAAGGAAGGGCCAGCCATTCTGTCGATTGGAGTGGAACGTTTTTGATGGATATACAACCATCTGTTTGTTTAAAACATGTTAATATGTCTGTTATTGAACACTGTTTGATATGAATTGGAAGCATTGAGTGCGTTGGACGCAAGTCAGTGAGTACGCTGGAAGCGATTGAAATCGGCATTGAAAGTCAAAGCAATGAGAGATGTTGGCTCTATTCACCTGGAGCGATATTAGTCAAAGAATTTTGATGATCGAAGGCAAGGAAGCCGCAGGAGAAGGGATCGGTTTGCAATAAATCAAGTTCTGGAATGAGTGAGCAATCCAAAGTATCAAGACGGAAAATTGAGCACTGCGTTGAGTTTGGAGGACACGCAAGAGCAGAATTGACATTGAATTTGATTCATACGTTTATTTGTGAGGAGATGAATTATAAAAACTGTGTTTTAAGGTGAAGGCACAGTATGAATCTGCGTAGGCATTAATAGAGGTGCAGATTGCTGACGCATCCATTAAAACCCACATTGTATAGTCGATTGTCACGAAGGCGCAGTCCACAGCTTGGCTAAAAGCACATTGCCGGTGATCGATTTGGGTAAGGTATGGTGAATTTCTATTATTGTCATTATGATAGAAATAAGAAGTGGAAGGAAATTAACCAAAGGTGAAAACGTGTTATTATGCTTGGTTTTGTATTGAGTTCAGATTTAGAATGCTAAGGGTCAAGCATGGGAAAACCCATAAGCGTATTGACTAGAGTTATAAGCTAGAATTTATTCCAATTGTGAAATGTTTGAACTCACATTATTATTTGGGTTCTAAATTCTTATTGAAGTTGGGTTTGATTGCATGGAAAGTGATTATTGGGTTATTGGAGCATGCGGATGTTGATTTGATTGGAAATGAATTTAATATATGAGTTTTCCATAAATGAAGAAAAGGAAAACTCTCATATACAGTGGTTAATTATTATTGGTTTCATAACCATAAGGTGATAATTGAAGGAGAAAGCTTCCGCTTATGAAATGCCTTATTAATCATAGTAAAATGGTTTTGCTATGCAATGATTTTATAACCATAATGAGGGATTTAAAAAGAAGCTTCTGCAATGACAGTGTATGAAATTGACCTAATTTGGAGTTTTATTTGGGCAGTTATTGAGATGCATTTTTATGTGCATAGTATTGGAGGGAGAGATTCTGGGTTTTGTAGGGTTTTCTTGCATCATATATCAAAATCGGATTAACAACATTAACTACGATATTATCTTTAATTACTATGTAAGTAGCATTTAAATCCTACCAAAATAAATTTCCTCGCCGCCTGGTTCTCTGGATAGGTCATCTGGGAGAAGGGCTGGCCCCCTCCATTCCACTGTCGAAGAACACGTGATCTTTAAATAAGTGTTGGGCACTTATGATATTAAGAACCATTGCATAGCCCATTGGTATGGGTTAAGAGTAGGTTGGGGGAGGTCACGAGGTCGAGCCCTAACCTCCTCCCATCGTGGTACACCTTTTTCACTCTATTAACCAGTAGTTGGACTTTAATGCCACCATTCAAACCTTAGAACTTGCGTTAATACACCACCATACTTTATATATTCTAACTTTGGATTTATATTCAATGTAATGCTACCGCATCCAATATATAACCCAATCGGACTATGGTTATAATATAATTGCAGAACTTTGGAATAATTTAAAATTCAAATATGAAATATATATGCGAAATTTAATACATATAAGGTTTGAATTAATAATAATTATTAATATCATATATATATATATATATATATATATATATATATATATCCAACCTTAATACATAAACAAATAATTCAAACACATAATAATTCATCATGAACCTAAATTCAACCTTGGAGGACATTGGGAAATTTCACCTTCTCAAACCAAACTGGCGAATCTAGTTGTGACACTTGTCACAATTCTACTGGGAAAAAATTGAAGGATATTCCATACATGCTGATTGGGATGCCATGTCATCAACCTTTCACTGTTCTGCAATTATTTTTTAAAATTTTCCTGTTCTGAACAACGATCAACAGACTATAACTTCTTCATCTGAACTCGGTTTTCAACGAAACGAGTTTCGTTGGATTCCTGGTGATGGGATGGTCACATTCATTCTAGTTTGGTGCAATTATGAGAACTTTGAATTTTGAGCAAATTTTTGCCCCCAATCCAGATTTCGATCAGAATAATATGAGGAAGAGAAGAGAACTGGTTTTCACTAAATAGTATGAGCACAACTAGTGGGGGTTTTCCCAATATTTAGTGGAAATTTTACAAATAATACATAAGAGGTGTGCCAAGAGCACAAATAGTGGTGGTTTTCCCAACATTAAGTGGCAAGGTTTCAAAATAAATACATAAGAGGCATGCCAAAACTAAAGAAAATAATTTAAGAAGAAAATATGAAAATATAAAATGAAATCTTGTGATGGCACTGGTAGTCATATTAGCACACACTCCTTCAAAAGAAAGAAAACCTTTCCCCAAAACATGAACCATACAATCAATGAATATATGTATGTGAGTCTAAGGTTTGCAGTTGAAAGGTTTTGATTTGCATTATTCAACACAATAAGAAACAAAGATTTGATGAATACCAATGAAAAAAACCCAATGATAAGCCAAGGTATGAGAATATGGAACCAAAAACACTAAGTTTTGATGCCAAGAGGAAAATCGAGGGCGAGCGATGGTTGTGTGAGTATCCGTAGAAAGAATAGGAGGGGTTAGACAACAAGGGTGTAATTTTGTCGGGTTAGGGAATAAAAAATATTGAACATTTGTCATTCTGAGCAAGAAATGATGATGTCAGAGGGCAGACATTACTTACCAAAAGTCACACACGCAATTGACAGTCGGAGGAGAGGTCTGCTCGTTTAAGGGCGAAGGAAAAATAAAATGGGAATGAGAAGTGAATTTTATTTATAAAGAGGAGGCGCATGAAAGGAAGGTCATATATAGGAAATGTGCGCTAAGTTTATCGCGTGCAATGAGATCAGTGGGGTCGCAGGTTGGAATTGCATATCATAGTGAGCAACCACTATAAAATCAAAATGAGGCTTGCAACTTTTGGTGAAAGGTACCTAGAGAAGGTCACAAATGCCATTTATAGATAACATTGAGGAACCAATGTGATTTCATGATACAATATGTCACCTTGGGGTATAAGTATTCAATATAGATCACAAATCACAATTTTAGTAGTTAGAGAGACTAACACTCAAAGGTGAAATTGCGAGTCCTTATATTAGGTGAGCAAAATATAAGTGAAAAGGTTTTGAGGCTCTACTTGGGTAACACCCTCCTCCCACATTTACCCAAGCTAACCGGTCCACCGGGGTAAACATGTGACGATAGGCCACTATAATGAGATTCAACCTCCTAGGTCACCTTAACGAAGTGGAACCTATGCAAGGCAATCAAGCTGACCATTCACACATCCTACATAGCTTCCACGATGGAAACCAACCTTTCCAGGTGCTTAACTCTAGAAGAAACTTGTATTTTACTAACCAAACACCCCATTCACTCCAATGAAAAGGAAACAATGTTACTAGAACCCTATAGTCACTCCCACAACATGACCATCCTAGCGACTTTGTACCTTTTCAGGTAGTCCTGTGCTAAAAATCCCGAATTCTATGCCACCTTTTTAGGCCAGGACTTAGGCCACTGCCCATAAATCCATGAGATTTCCAAAAATGATAAACAAAGGTACCAATGCAAAAACTTGATTAATTAATTGATTGGAACCCTACTAGCCATGACAGGAATTTTGTCAAACATGTCACAAATATGCAATCTACAGGTCTTAACAACATATATGAGCATAGAGGTCTCATAATTATCTAAGAATCACTAAGAAGAATTTATTCATTATCACATTAACTGCATTATCATCCACTAGATCATATATTCATTATTTATTCATTTACAAATTAAAACACAATGAGAACCATACATCATAAATGTCATAAAACATACTCATAACCAATCTATAAGCAAATGAAATAGCATATATATAACAAACATATAAACCACATAATAAAAATTACATTACCCATCAACTATTAGAGGAGAAAATCTCTTATTATCATGTGTAAAATGAAACTAGGTCTGGGACTTCCACATACTGCCCAACCATAGATTAGGCTGAACCAAGTCTCTCTTTCAGCCAGTGACCCCCGTGCCATATTCCAAGCATGAATGTGGGATATCATGAAACACATCAAGCACACCCAAACTAGGGTTTCCAGAGGCCTACCACCTCAACCCTCAATCGGTGAGTCCACCTCACGGTCGGACATCACTAACCATCACCAGATCGGTCTCTACCCAAGTTGTGCATGGCTCCAGAGCATTTGTTCCAACCAAATCTCCAGGACTAGTAACTCAACCCGCAACTGCTACCAGGCTATAGAGCATTTGTCCAACCAAGGCTCTAGGAATAGTAACTCAACCCAAGCTGTTACAAGGCTCCAGAGTGTTTTTCCAACCAAGTCTCTAGGCCCTAATAGCTCAAATCACAACCAAAGGAACATGAGAACCAAACCATTAACAAAATGAAAGAAACTCACAAAACCATGGCTATCCAGGAAATGGGAAGTGTAGGAAAAACTACTGCAAGCAAAACTTGTTGTAGCTGGTGATCCTGATGTCCCCTTGCAATTTACTAGTTTTCCTTTGCCTTCTTGCTCCAAATACCAAGTATGCCACACTCCTCCAAGTCTGCTGCAAGAAAAATCTAAGTGTCCAAGAGTATGAGAGAGAGATAATAGAATGAGAGCTCCAAAACTGAACTGACAAAAAACTAGCAAAATCTTTCCAACTGATCCTCAGAAGCCTTTTTATCAATGAGGCCTCTAGTTTCTTTATGTTCCATTATTTTCCTTCAATTTCCTTCTCACATGAAACGTGTGACCTTTCACCTTCCTTTTCTCCTAATTTCCATTATTTTCATAAATACAATTCCATTTAATGCCTCATGCCTTTCCAAAGCCTTTTCCATTTCCTTTACCAATTTCCTTAGTCATAATAAACCAAATCAACACCCGATAGGATGTTTTACCCAACATTCAACTTGGAATATGTTTCCCATGACCTTGGTCTTATATTTTGTTTACATGGAAATTCAACTAGGGCTATTACAAAAACCTTCCCCTTGGGGGAACATCATCCTCCGTGTTCAATGACACCTATAAATCAAAAAACCGCTGAAAAAAAAAACATACTTCCCTTGGAGCTTTATAAAAAATCTCATTGGAATATTTACAATATCATCTATTGAAAACATGACAAAAGTACCACTTACTTGAGCTTTATAACACAACTCATTACGATACTTACAATAACAACCACACATACGCATGCACATTTTCTTCAAACAAAAAATAACCATACTGTATATGGATCTTTATAAACATAGATTGATACAATATCTACAATAATATACACATATACACATTTTCTCAACCAACATATAAAAGGATATGATGCTTGTATCAACACAAGGGAATACAGAGGCTCACACCTCCACCCTCAAAATTAGTACTTGGATTCACTTCCTTCCCAAGAAGTCTAGAATCCATTGCGAAAATCAAAATCTCCATCTAATTTCAAAAGCTACAATCTTACGTTGTTGTAATATCAGTGAGAAATTACATCTCATTTTTCCAGGTCACACTCCCAATGTGCATTTGATTCTATCTAGAAATTCTAATGACCAAAAAAAATCCATCCCCAGCCTTCCCTTCACTGCTACATAGTACCTCAAGAAATCCGGTCACCCACTTCCATGCAATCACACACCTTCCAAGTTACACGAGCATCCCCTTCTCTGTTATATAATCCCTCGGGCAACCCCTCCCTTGGAAAGGTTTCCTCGCATAAGAAGATCCAAAAACCAAGGCATATACCTGCCTCAAAACCATCATACCGGTCATAGCATGCTCATGGTAATAAATGGACACTATTTGGTATTAGTGTCGCATAATGGCCCTACTCCTGAGGTGCTTTATAAACATATTGTTTCCTGTTTCAATTATTTTCAATGACGCCACTAATTCTTGCAGTCGGTTTCAACCATCCCAAACTGGGCATTGCAGGCTTTCCTATACCAAGCAAATAATTTCTATTAGATTCAAAATAAATTTAAATACTTTAAAATCATACCTCATTGGTATCTCATAAATAAGGTACACTTTCAATCATGTTTACTTCCTATCACAATGAGTCAAACTAGTTGTTTTCTCAAATCATCATGTATAAACATATCACATATGGTAAGCTAAAAACACAACCATCATAGGTCAAAATCATGAATCATATACAATCATCATAAACCATAATAATAAATCACATGTAACCATAATAAGTTAGAATCATAGATCACATGCATAATAAAATTGAAATAAAATACTGACACTTATCCCTTTATCGGTCCTTACTTCTGCCTTTGTTCTTTTTGTAAACACACATGATCAGCTGCCATGATTGACAAACACCCAATGCATTTACTTCTCTTTAATCACATACATATACACACAACATAAAACACCACACAATACGTACACCCACACCTGGCACACAACACAACACATACACCTACACCCTGTGTACAACACAACTCATACACCTACATATGGTGTACATCACAATACATATAAGTACACAGAGTACAAAAAAATGAATACACATGTCATGATACCACGACTACATAATGCACATACATAGTATTGCATGCCTGCAACACAACATGTACAACATGCACACAATACCACATGTACACCAGTACCATATGTAAAACATGTACACAATACCACCTATACAAAACACCACTTGCAGAACGTGTGCACAACATCACATGTACATGACATTTACTACACAATGTGTACACAATGCCACATGTACACCACACCACATGTACAACGTGTAGACAATACCACATGTACACAACACCAAATTCCTGACATGTGCACAACACCACATGTACACAACGCCACATGCTTGACATGTACACAACACTACCTGCACACAACACCACATGTACAACATGTACATATAACCACATACACACAACACCACATGTACAATCATGCACACAACACCATATGTACATAGCGCCAAATGTACGCACACAACACCATATGTACATAACACTTGCATATACAACATGTACATAGCACCATATGTACACAACACCACATATTCAACATGCACACGTCACCATATGCACACAACACCGCATATCCATCATCTGCACAATACAATATGTACAAAACAACACATATACAACATGTACATAACACCATATATACCCAACACTACATATGAAATATGCAAACAACACCATATATAAAATAGGCACACAACGCCATAGGTACAATCACTAAATATACAATATGACAAACATATACACAACAATAGTAATGCACATCCAAAGACTACATTGTCTCTACCACCCAAACTTTCTTCTAGTTTCCTTCCACCATCCATGCTTTCCCAAGCATGTCACAAAGCACATTGCTTTCATTCTGCTGATGTATCCCTTAGCATAGCCTGTCCATAACATAAACATAGACATAGTATAATCACATAATATCAATTCGGATCCACATTATAATCACCTCATAGATCTGTAAGGGCTACTCTTCCCACTTGATTCCTCATAATATTAGGAACCTCTTCATTCCATTTACCCGCATAAGCAATCATTCCTCCACAAGAATTATCCTTAACGACCCTTTTAGACAGAAACATACATACATGCATATAATCATCATCATAAAAAAATTATGATCCTGACGACATTGCTAGACAACAACATATATACATATATAGACATCATCATAATCATAATCACAACATAATTACCATATATCATAAGGTTAAGGTTAAGAGAAATCCATTTATCCTTGCATAACATGCACAACATTGAGAAAAATAGTTCCCAACATATCCAAGGCATCTAAAACCTTAGATCCATTTACTTTACCTTTCCTACTAACTTTATCATGATTGTTCTGCCATCATCCATTTATCCCAATGGACCCAACCAACTCAAACGACTGTCATAATCTTGCCTTCAACTTCCCTTATACATGCACCGAGCTTCATTTAGGTCTTACATTACCTGTTGGGTTTCATCCATATCTTCTGAAACTCAATTAGATTTCCTCTTTCCCCAACCAATTCTCAAGACCCTGTTGAGGCCTCAGAAATCTGTGGCAACAAAAAAGGAGGATAACCACCCGGTCCAGACCTTAAAGTAGTTCCTATTCCATTTGGGATAGTGGCTCCGACTGGGTTCGATGGGACCAGTTTCCTAGATTTGGATTTTTTAAGATAATTTGTGGGATTTATTTTCAAAAAATATGATGAATTACTACAAACTAAGATAAATTTATTTCTAAATGCAAAAATTTGAATTAAATTTAATCTAACCCGAGGATAATATTTAAATGCGATCTAAAAATATATCTAGTCAATCTGTGATGATGAAATCATCACACATTTAATAGAATTATTACTGTGTAAGATGATTCTCTTGAAAAAATAGTTAATCAAAAGAAAATGAAATATATATCACATTTATCTGATGACCATGTATAAAATAACTAATTTATACCTTTATATCGTACAATAGTGCAACTGATATTTCAGATAAAAATAATTAATTCTATATATGATTCATGAAAGTTGAGTTCATCACTAACATTTAGAAACAAAAATAACATACATGATAATAGTACCAAATGTGTATTACTTCTTCTTATTGGATTAGTGATAATAGAATGTATCTAATTCTTCAATCAAAGAGTTGTTCAAAGAATACAAAAGTGCACCAACAGTGATTCAACAAAATGATATTTATAACTGAAAAAGGCCGTGTTCCATTAGTTCATCAAGGCATCCAAAAACTTACTTAGAAATAAGCATTCTTTGCAAATGTTCTTAACAAAATCTTGGACCCTTCTCTAAATGCATGAGAAGGGTTTAAATACTAAAACTAACTACAAAATAATTAAATGATTTACAAAAATGTAGAGGAGGTTTCAAACAACCTTTCTCTAAAACTTAACTTGAACAATAATCTAGGAATTTAGAACTGATAATCCTGACTTTATTGATCATGCATTTCTGTGTGATCATGAAGTTGGCAGATATCTAGCATTGTCTTGAGTTGAGCTGGCTGAGATATTCGTGATCGAATTTGGTCCTTGAAGATAGCATTTGAGATTGTTGACTGAGACTTTTGGGCTAATTCTATGAGAAATAGAAGAGTTTGCTGCTTATGATAAGATTCGATCATAAAATTCCAATAAATTTCCTGATCAAACTTATTGACTTTCTTGATTATTTATTCATGTTGTTCTGCTCTCTGTGTCCATTTTAATTCTACTTCTTTTGTTATTGAAAACACATCAGACATGCTTTCATCAAGAAGTATTGTTTTAAACAATTGGTCACATAAGAGATGTATAACCTCATTTGATTTGCTGGATGTCTTGGTCGTTGCTCTTTCTGTTTGGATGATCTATGCTTCCCATTCTGTAAATAATAATTCTTTATGAAGCTTGTATATTTGTGGTAGATTATCTTGCTTTCCTATATCTGAGTTTTGCCACTAAATGTGTTCTTCAATTTTATTTTTAAGTTTCTCACATTCTAGTTTTTGGATTGCAATTTGCTAAATATTTATTTTATTGGAATCACAATAGGAATCAATCGTAGCAGCTTTATGACAAAATATTTTTTGTTGTTTCTTTATCAAAGCATTTATCTCAAGTACTTATTTAATGAACTTTTCTGATTGTGATTGATTCTGTAACCCTTCCATGGATTTTTCCAGCTGTGTCTATTTCTCTTTAAGCTTTGCGTGATGTTCTAACTTAATATTTTCAATATATTTATGGAACTGTGCTGAAATTTCTCTAATTTGTTCATTATTCTTGACTTTCTCTGCATTTAACATCTGTTCTAACTCTTGTATTCTCAATTCTTTCTGTTTCAACAAGGTTCTAACTTTAGTTGCCTTATCTACAGTGGCTGTGGCATAAGCTCCTGAATATTGTGAAAATTTAGTCAGATGATCAGTGGGATCCTCTAATGAATTTTTCCAAAGGACATCAACTGATTTATCTGTTGTTTTA
This sequence comes from Pinus albicaulis, assembly GCA_034641835.2. Lineage (NCBI taxonomy): Eukaryota > Viridiplantae > Streptophyta > Pinopsida > Pinales > Pinaceae > Pinus > Pinus albicaulis. The sequence goes on along the minus strand of CM076582.1, from coordinate 155,980,837 downwards.
GAAGTAGTCTCATTAGTTATTTTTATCTTATTCCTTTTAGCCATAGCTCTGTGGCTGGGACTGTAGAAAATATCCAATTATGGAATGTCTTCAATCTGTAGGATGATTTGATCTTTAGAGTAAGCTGGAATGATTTCTTTGCTCTGTGTTGCTGGGATTATCTGTAGAGTGTTGACAGTTTCAACTATTTTCTGAGAAGACTTTGGCATTTGAAAACTTGCTGCTTGGTCAGTATTGACCTTTTCTTTAGGAGTATTTATTTCTTGGGAAAATTGTTCCCATTCATTCACTAAGTCTTTACCTTGGGATGATTTAGACTGATCTACCATGTTTTGATCCTTTTGAACTGCCTCTAAATTTGATTTAGTGCCATTTTTCTTTGTTTTCTCTTGCAACTCTATTTCTTGAAGAATTTGGTCGAATTTCAAATTTTCTTTTGTAGAGTCAGATTCATCCTCAGATTGATCTGACTTATCAGAGTGCTGTTGAGACTGACCAGATTCATTTTCGGAGCCATATTTTATTTCTTCATCGAGTCTGACACTTGGAGTATGTTTTTCTTCTTCAATAACTAACAAATTCAAAGGGACATTTTTCAATCTCTCATTTTTATATAATTGAAAGGCTTGAGCCTCTTCTTGACATGATTGACTAGAAATCCTTTTAACAATATCAGAAAAATCTTCGACTCCTTGGAAGAAGTCATCAAACTTGTCTTCTTCTTTTATGAAAGGCTTTGTTTTGAGTTTTTCCATGTAATTTTTAATAACATTGTCGGGGTCACATAATCTTCCTGGCATGTATGCTAGATTCAACATCTGAATATTCAAAACCTCATTGTATGTATGGACAATATTAGCCAAAGCGAAGGTGCCGCACTGTAGAGGGAAAAAAGGCCATATAACCTTTTTATCATCTTTTAACTATTTTGTGACACCATTGATGAGCTGATAAGCTATCTCTCTCCCAAACAATCTATCTGGAACATAGTATGGAAAAACATGTGGAAGAGAAGAACTTCTGTAATATCTTGTGTGCGGGTAGGGCCCGCAGCCACATGTCCAGGTCTATGTAATGAGGGGTGTTGCGTAAGGGCCCCCGCCCTCAGATGCTCTGGTGGGGTTAGACCCACCATTAACACCTTGGAATGTCGCCCTCACTAACAGTTCGAGCTTTTGGTGTAGTGGTCGGATCTACGTGGTATCAAAGTTGAGGTCTCGAGGTCAAGACTCGCAGAGCGTGGTGGGTTGTAATATCTCGTGTTCGGGTAGTGCCCACAGCCACGTGTACAGGTCTATGTAATGAGGGGTGCTGCACAAAGGCCCCCGCCCGCAGATGCTCCGGTGGGGTTAGGCTCACCCTTAACACCCTGGGATGCCGCCCTCACTAAAATTTCGAGCTTTTGGTGTAGTGGTTGGATCTACGACTGTAATATTCCTACTTAGCCTAAGCTAAGAGGAATATACATTTTTGTTTTACTTTATGTTGCATGAATAAATGAATAAAGGAGGACATGTAAAACTCCTGAAAAGACTGAATAAATCAGTTTCCATATGAACAAGGATAAATTAGGGCCATGTAAATAAATCACTTGCAAGTGTGAAAGGGGTTTGAGCTATGAGACTGGGTCAATCTTGACCAAATCTATAGCGTTGTCTAGATTCAATGTACCTCATGAAGGGACAACGCAGTTCTAGAAGGAGGCCCCTCATGTGAAAGGAGCTAACTCATCAAGGTGGTTTAGGGTTTGCAAAGGCTTTCAACTTATAAAAGGAAGGGGAAGGAAGCAAGAGAGGGTTGTTGATTGTCTATATTTCTAAGTATCTTGTCTGCTTAGACAAATACTATTCTCTGCTGTTTAGTGGAGAATTGTGCTGCTTAGCACTTGGAGTTTATATGCAGGGATTTCACCTCTTCCATTGAGGATTCTTGGAGGAGTATTTTCTTATTTGATCCACTATCAGGCTTTGTGCCAAGCTCTACTTCCAACTACAATGCAGATCCAGTGAGGGTTTGCTTGCTTTTGTAAGCTGCAGTAAGTGGAATTCTAGATCTGCTTAGATCTAGCTTGTATTGGAGCCTCTTCTTAGTGAGTGTGTCTTTTAACCTCCTGGAAGAGTGCATCCACTGTTTGAGCTTCAGATTTGTATCTTGGTATTAGGCCATCTATGTTATTCAAGCTACAATGCAGTTTTCATTGAGGAACTACGTTATTTTTAGTGGAGAGTTTGCAGGGTGTCTTGACCCCATTTTTGATGAGAGATCTTTGGTGTTGGGCTTTGCATTTCACTTTTATGATCCATGAATTAGCTTTCTGATCAATGTTATATTTAGATCTGATCTATTTTAATGTAAATTCATCTTCAAAAATTTCTGAATCATTTTGCAGATCTGCAACTTAAAACTCAGATCTACTCTTTGTAATGCATGATTTGGTCAAAACCCCATGGGGATCTTGTAAATAAGACTTTCTAGTTTCCATATATGAAATAGATCTGATGTTTTGTCCATAGATCTGTCCAAGGTCTGAGTTGTAATATTCAGCTGCTGTAGCTCCTCAAAATAACACTGTTAAGCCACTTTTCAGTTTGTATATGTGTTGCAACCTTCTTTTCTGAAGATTTCTTGCTCTATTGTCTCCTTTATTCTACTGTATATTGAAAGATATTCATTGTAATTCTAATTTCTACTGTATACTCATAATTTAGTCATATTTTATGGCCTCCTACTCATACTTTCCAAGACTATGTTATTTCTGAAGCAGTTTGTTGTGCATAGCTGCAGCCCCTCTTGTAGGTTGTTTTTCAGCTAGACTAGGTGGTGGGAGATCAGTTTACCACACCTAGTTTGATTTGTTTTTGCTCCCCTTTTGGATCTAGACTCCAAATTTTCTGATCTAAGGGATCCAAGGGCTATAAACCCATTTCTATGAATCAATCTCCTTGGAGTGCGTTATTTCAGCAGGCTTGTTGTGCTATTCTAGATTTGGGATATTACAACTTCCAAATACTCGAACATATGTGAATTTCTCTTTAGCAAACCATCTAGCTGTAGGAAGAAATATTTACTGACTTCTTTGGAAACCCTAGGGATATTTTCTTTGAAAATCATTTGATACATAGGTAACATGACTCCATAACAGACTTTGTAGAAATGTAGGTGGAATTTAGAGTCCCAGAGTTCTTCATGGTATATGTGAATTGGGGTAGGGTTTTTAATGGTCCATTTCCAACCCATGATTGGAAATGTAGAAGTGAAATAGATGGAATCCATAACATAAGCAAGCATGTAAAAGGGTGAATTTTCTTGGGATGAAGCACTCCTTTTATTCCTATATTCGGAAATATGTTTGGCTAAATAATTGGATAAAAGGTACGCCCAATTCAAAATGGATGAATTGATGATTGCGTCAATTAAGGGAATCCAATCTCTAGCGAACCTAGTACTATCAGGTTTGGAAAATAGCCTACACAACATACCAACAACATAGCAATAAGGATAAGGGATTTATGTAATGGGGTATGTACCAGAATTGTTCTGCTTCAATTTCCCTTCATTGTATTTCCATTCATGGATGAACTTGATAAGATCTAGATGTTTAGCTCTGAACATTTGCACATATCTATTATCATACTTCTATTGCGGAGCTGATAGATGATACATCTTTGTCAAATCTTTGGCGTTGAAAGAGACCATAATCTCTCGTCTGGAATTCTTGAAAACTCTATCTTCAATATTTAAGTTCTCAATTGCCCACTTAACCATATCCGTGTAAGGCATAATCTTCGGTCTCGTAGCTATTCTGTGAATAAACGAGCATGCAACGTCGAAAAGGGATGCATAAGAGGTGGAATCAGTACCTGCCACAGATGTTTTTGTTATCACCTTTGGTTCTTCATCCTCAAAAATTTTGTACATAGCTTCCCATGAAGAAATGCCATAATCCTTGTTACAGACAATGTCTGAAAATAACGAAGGCATATCTGTATCCTCTGAAGATGATGCTTGAGACACCTCTTTACCCTTTTTAATCATCTTTGAATTTCTTAACTCGATAATTGATTTCCTGAGATCAAAGTGAAATATATCATATAATGAGCATTACAAAGATATATCAGGGATTTATTTCAAACTCACGTGAAAAACTATCAATCTTATCAATTATCTCTTCATAATTCCTTATGATTTCAAAATTTAATGCTTGACATGGCTTCGCACACAATACTTATCAATCGTTTAAAGCCGTTAAGATCTAAAATTCAATTTGATATGACATAAGTTGCTTTTCACACGCTGATATCATTAAATGCACAAATCGCGATGATTCCTTATAATATTTCATGATTGTCTCATAAATGTTGCGAAATGAGATCTGCGCAAATCACAGATCACAAGACTTAAAAGATATGTTTAATTCTATATTGTAATGTGCGCGCGATGCGATTTGTGAAAGCTTAAAGTAGATGTGATAGCGAAAAAGGATTTATATTTTTGAGTTTATTCGCTTTGTCGGGTCCGCGACTGTCGCAACTTATATTACTTTGTTTCTTTAAGTTTTAACTAAATGAAGTGCGATGCGAAAAAGGAAAGTAAATATTTTATTTCTTTGGAAAGGCTTTTTTAAAGAGCGCATTTCGCAATTCGTAGATTTTATGATTTAGGATTCGTTTTGAAGGATAAAATATGTGATATGTGGTGCGCTTTAGGCAGAAAATTTATTTTCTAAATGTTTTTTAAAAGAAATTTTAAAATGGATTTTCCTATTTATTTCTAAAGGGTCCCTATTTATGAAAAATAAATGGGGGTTGTTGTATAGCACAACAATTGGCTATTCACTTGGACGAATCAGATGTCTCCGATAATTTTTTTTTGAAAATATTAAATCCTTTTATATAAAAATAAAATAGTTAAAGAAATAAAATTTCAAATAAATACTATCTTTTTCAAATAACTAAAATGTCATTTATTCACTTACTTAGGAGAATTCCTCTATAAATATATAAGTATAAAAATCAATGTCAGTCTTTACTTAGTTAAAAATAAATAGCAAATAATCTTTACAGATAAAGCTTTTTATAATTTTACTCTTTTATCATAGATAGAGCCTCTGTTCCAATAGGTAGTTTTAAGCTTTTGGAAGGGTCACCTTTTAACCAGCTATGATCCATTTTTCCATCCAGTATTTCTCATCATTTTCATGAGTAAATTATATATTTTTATTTTTTTTTATATATTTTATCTACTTAAAAGCCATTTTCTTGGCTAGGTAACCAAATAGTGACAATGCCATTCACAAATAGTAATTAAACTGATCAAGTTGGCTCTTAATGAGACCCCTTGTCTTTATGATATAATCTCAGGTCATTACACTGTTTTGGTAGACAGTATTAGTAATTTCAGTTCAACTATTTATTTATGAACATGGTAAACAAGCTTGTGATGAAACTTATTATCTTTTAAGTTTTCTCCAAATTTTTTATTTTTATTTTCTTTTTAAATTTCTTTTGAAAATTATAAGATTTACCGAATGGGATGAATCATATTTCTTTTTAAGATGCTAGATGATATGTCGAGTTGTTAGATTGCTTTTTCTGAAAAAGATTTCTTACTATAATATAATTTTCTTTTCATGACTGACAAAATAATCTTCATACTAAATAAAAATGAAAGTTATTCAAACAAAATAAGTGTTTTATTGGAATTTCATTTTTCTAGAAAGATAAAATCAATTTGTTTTTCTAAATCTTTCGATTTTCTTTCTTTAACAATTCTATTTTTTAACAAGTGGAAAAAGAAAGATCAAAAAAGAAATTATCTAAGACTTTCTTTTTGAAAGGTCAACTGTTAGTACTAAACAAGTTTTTATTTCTATAAAATAAAATAAAATAAAAAACAAAAATATTTTAATATACAAAGACAAAAGGGTTACCTTCTATGAGAAATATTTTTTTAAAATTTGTCCATTAATAGGTAAAGAATCTTTCTTACTTGATAAATCCTATAACAAAAATGTTGATGAGCCAATTTTCTCAATTATCTGAAATGGTCCTAGCCAGAGTTTTTGAAACTTTTTATGTTTACCTTTTTCCTCATGAGCTTTGTCCCACTTTAATACCAAATCACCAATTTGAAAATCTCTTGAACTAATAGATGTTAAATCAAATGAAACCTTTATTATTTGTTGATGATGGGTATGAATTTGTTTAGCTTTTTCCCTTTCTTCTTCTAACTTAAGGATTTGATCTTGTCCAAGTTGAAGAGAGGATAGAATTTATTCTTTGCCATAAACTAACACAAATGGTGAAGTACCTATTGAAGCTTTTTGGGTGATTCTATCTACCTAGAGAGCAAACAATAAGGCTTTGTGCCAATTACAATGATTTTTCTCTACAGTTCTTTTGATGATTCTGACAAGGCTTTTATTTGTAGATTCAACTAATCCATTTCCTTTTGGGTAATAATTAGCTGAGTATTTTAACTTAAAACCTATTTTCAAAGCAAATTCAATCATGGCATTTCCAGAAAAGTAAGATGCATTATCAAATATCAAAGCTGATGGAAGACCAAACCTGGTAATTATGAATTGATCAATAAAATCTGTAATATTCTGTGTATTGACCACCTTTAATGGGATAGCTTCTACCCATTTTGTGAAATAATCAGTTGCAATTAGAATATACCTGTGCTGTTTTGAAGAGTTAGGAGTTATTTCACCTATAATATCTAACCCCCATTGTTCAAATGGTTGTTGGATATTTTCTAGCTGTAATGGAAATGCTTCTTTCCTTTCTCTTCCTGCTGTAGTCTGACATGTTTTACATTTCCTTGTATATTCATGTGCATATTTAAACAGAGTCGGGAAATAATAACTAGCATGCAATATTTTATGAGCTGTGGTATTTCCTCCAAAATGACCTCCAGCTGGCCCATCATGTAGTTCCTGCAATACTTTTTCGGCTTCAGCTTTTTCTAAACATCTTAATAATACATAATCATAATTCTTCCTAAATAATACATCATTTATGAGTTGATATTATTTTCTTTAAGTCTCAAAGCACGCTTTGCTGTATAATTGAGATATGATGGAGCATGTCCATTTTTTAGAAAGAATTTCAGATCAACATATTGTGATGGAGAATCGTTTAGGCTTACCTCAGATAACTGTATTTCATTTTATTGATGTTCCTCTTTTGACAAATTAGAAGCTCCAATTAACATTTTGCAAAGACCTTGTCCTTTAAGAATTTTAGCTGGATGTATTTCTACATCATATTCTTGGAGTGAAGTAACCCAATTTGCTCTTTTTTCTCCTACTTCTCGTTGTATTAATAATTTCCTTACTACTGAGTAAGGTACTATTATCTTGGTATGTGTTTTTAAGAGAAAAGGTCTGAAATGTTTCAAAGATTTAAATATAGCATAATCTTGTTTTTCTATGGCTGAATAATTTAACTTAGTACCTTGAAGATTAGAGCTAAAAAACACAATTGGTGCTTCAATGTTTTGATCATTCAACTGTGTTAAAACAACTGCATATGATGTATCAGAAGAAAATGTGTACACAAGAAAAGATTTCAGAAAATCCGGAGTTGTTAAAGAGGGAGCTTCAACAATAGCTTTTTTAATTAACTTAAAAGAATTTCTTTCTTCTTTTCTCCATCTAAAGATTGAATTTTTCTTAATCACTGTAGGGGTAGGACAATTTGGGAGAAATCTGGAACAAAAATTTTCACAAAATTAATTTGTCCTAAAAATGATTGCATTGTTTTTTTGTTATGTGGTAGAGGAATATTTTCAATCTCTTAAATCCTATCAGGGTCTATATGAATTCCTTTCTTAGAAACAATGAATCCCAATAATTTACCTTCTGATAAGGCAAAATAACATTTTTAGGATTAAGGGAAATGCCATATTTTCTGCATCATTCGAAAATATTTTTTAAGTGACTAATATGATTGTTCCTATGCTTAGAATAAACAGTGATGTCATCCAAGTATATAACAACTAAGCTATTGATTAGTCCTCTGAAAGCTATATCCATAGCATGCTGAAATGTGGCACCAACATTAATCAGTCCAAAAGGCATTTTTTAATATGTGTATGTTCTCCATTTTTTTCTAAACGTTGTTTTTAATCTATCATCAGGATGTACCATGATCTGATTATACCCCGAACATCCATCTAGAAAATACATCAATTTAGACCCTGCAACTGATTGCAATATCTGTTCCATGGTGGGTAAGGGAAAATTATCTTTTTTGACAGGATTTATTTAAGTTTCTAAAGTATATACAAATTCTAATGTCTCCATTATTTTTTCTAACTGTAACCTTTTTTGACACACATTTTGAATGTCTAATAGGAAATATGACTTTAGCTTTGAGCATTTTATTTAGTTAAGATTTAATTTGACTTTCTAAATTTGGATGAATTTTTCTGAGCTTTTTTTGGACAGGTTTATCATAGATTATAGTAATGGTATGCTGAATTATGGAAATATCATATGTTTTAAGATCTGAATAATCCCATGCAAAGACCTCTTTATAGTTTTTCAGTAATTTGATAAATGACATCCTTTCTTCATTTTTTAGACCAAGACCTAAGTTGATGTTTTGAGGTTTTTCTGGAGTACCGAGATTAATCAATTCAAATTTTAAAGTAGAACTTTGAGTTTTTGAATTGGTCACTTTTTTAAATCTATCTTTCAAATCATAAAGGTCCTCCATTTTGACTACAGATTTTGGAATTGGATTTTTGTTTGTTTTATCCTCAATCTATAAATCATGTTCATGTTCATCTAAGATTTGACCTTCATAAGCTCTGTCTGATGTAATAAAGTCTACTATATCTGCATCATCGTTAAATACTCTTCAATTTGTTATATTTTCAAGAATGGATGGTCTAAAAAATAATTCAATTGAAAATCTATCTGGACTAAACTCTTTAGGTGGTATAAGTCTAGTTGCTACATTAGCAAGTAAATCAGCGCTCGTATTTTGTAATCTAGGAATTGTAGAGATATTGAATGCAATAAAATGAGAAGTAAGATTCTGAGCTAAAGTTTGATAATGTTTCAAGTGTCCAGAAATACAATGAATCATATTTCTAACTTGTTTAACTATTATTTCAGAATCTCCATATACTTGCAAATATTTAACATTCAATCCTATGGCTTTATACAGACCTTGTATCAATGCTTCATATTTAGCAGTATTATTTTTGCACTGAAACTCGAGTCTGCAAGCTAGCATCATTTTCTCTTCTTGTGGATTGATTAAAACGCAACCTACCCCTGCACCATCTTCTAATTTCTAACCATAAAAAAATATAGTCCAAAATAAAGATTGTTTTGGAATCTGAATGCTAAAATTAATACATTTAGAAGAATCTGTTTGAGAAAAATTTTCAATTTGAGAAATAAAAGTATTTGTTGGAAAATGTGAGACCTGAGCATTGAATGATCCAAGGAATGATTTAGCTGAATAATTTCCTATGATATTATTAGTAAAAGCTATAGGTTCATTTGGTCCTTCTAATTCAATAACTATATGTTTCATAAATTTCTCATGTTCAATTCTAATTTGATTTGGTTTACCATTATATGGTAACCACATATGTGACCAATCAGTATCAAAATATCCATGTACCTTTTAAGACCAATCCTTGCTTAAAATAAGACCATAAAATTTAGGGATGTCTGCGACCAAAATATCAATCACTTGTAATATCTTTGGATTAGATGACAACCTGATAGACACTGACAACATTTCTCCGATAACTTCAAATTTTGTTCTATCGAATTGAACTATATGTACAAATGTTTTTTGAGGAATGATATTTAATTTTGTACATACTATTCTTGGCATAATGTTTGAAGAAGCCCCTAAATAAATAAGACAATTATGAACATTTTTGTTAAAAATTTCATAAGTTAAAAGAAAAGGAGGAGTTTGAGAGATAGATCTAACACCAATTAAAACAAGATCATTGGAATTTACTTTATTGGTATATGATGGAGTTTTTCCCATATATTTTGAAGCTTGTGCTATAACTGGCGGTTGTATAGGTTCTACAGGAATTTCTTTGAGTTCTCTAAGCAAGATTTTTTGTTGTTGTTTGAGTTTGGTCATTTTATGTAATGAAATATTTGCTTTAATATTTTCCATGTCTTCAACTATTTTATATTTAACTGTATCTGAAACTATTAAAGTTTTAGAAGTTATAGAAGGATATGATAAAATCGGATATGTCTGTACAATTTTAGATTTTTTGATTTTTTCTTTTGTAGGAACATAATTTTGTTTGGGATTTGACACAATTGGATCTGAAGAAGATTTACTTCTTGTAGATACAGGCATAGCTTCATTTTATTCTTATGTGGAAAGAATAAAATCCCATAAACCATTTAGTTCAACTTCTTCTTCAGACTCTAATTCATTTTCAGAAGGTGAGGGATCTTCAGTATCATGATTAGATTCAGCATTTGAAATCTCATTTGGAGGTTGAGATGTTGAAGGAGGAATTTTCTTAAATGGACGAAATGATTTTTTAGTAGTTGAAGTTTCAACAACTTGTTTCTTTATATCAATCATATCATTTGACATAGTCTTTAGCACTTTTTGAAGACCCTCAAGATCAAATGAATCTTTTGAAACTTTCTTTTTAGAATCTTGACTAAATGTCACTTTCTTTGTTTTCCTTTCTTCTGTCTCTGATCGTTTTTCTAATGCTAAGATTCTTTTCTCTACTACGAGAGCTTCTTTCAAGTTTTCTAAAAGAGTAGCTTTATTAGCTCTATCTACAAAAATAGATATATTAGAAGGTAAAGAAGAAATATACCATTCTATTTGTACTTCAACAACATATTTAGAAGCAGTTGGGATTTTATTTAATAACCTGTTAAATATGGAGTTGAAATATTTGACCTTTTCACCTGAATTCGTTTTAAGATTGGAAAGGGAATTGATTAAGGATGCAATAGTCCTATCATCTCCAAATTTTGCAAGGAAAACTTGTTCAAAGGTTGCCCAATCAGCAATGATCTTGCTAGAAGAGAAAAGTACCAGGATCCCGCAGATCCTTGTAAAGTGTACAGAAACAATCTAACTACAACATCTTCATGAGCAATTCATTTCAAATTCATGGCTAACATAAAATTATTGATGTGTTCTTCAGCAGGAATACCATCATCTAGATTATATTTAGGTAACCGTTTTTCTGGATAATCTGGAAGAGGATTAGGATTTGTTATTAATACAGCACTAGGATTTGTCCAAGGTCCATTAGCCATAACTGGATTTGGAGTTTGTGAATATGTAGAAGTAGATCCAAAAGTAGGGGTAATGAATGCGGAACTTACAACTAGAACAGTACTACTTGTGACAACATTGATTTTTTGCGTAGAATAAATGGAAGATAAAGAAGATGTGGATTGATTAGAAGAATGCGAAGGAATGACTGAAGGAAAATTTGATGTGAATTCACTTTTTTCTGACTTAGATCTGGATATAGAAACTTTTTTTGCGATGAGATTGTAATGGAAACTCAAAAGGGGGAATTCCAAGCTTCTCACTTTTATATCGAGTTAAAATACTAGTTTCTCTAAATAAAGAAGTAACACTTTCCTCAGAAGTTTCTCGGTTAAGAGGATTTTTAGCAGAAATAGATATTCCTTCTAATTGCTAAATTAAAGACTGAACTTCGAGAGATTTGGGAATGAATTCTGAAGTAGGTGGATAACGTGATACTTCAGGAGATGATGGAAAGGTTTCTACTACTTTCGATTTCTAAGTTGGTGATCTAGATTGTGATCGAGAAATCGTAGAATGCTTTTGAGGAGATCGACTCTTATGAGGGTTTTGAATTTTAGACTTATTTACCATTCATAGTTAGGCCCTCCTTCTAGTGCCAAAAATGTTGAGGCCTCAATAATCTGTGGCAATAACAAAGGGGGATAACCACTCGGTCCAGACCTTAAAGCAGTTCCTTTTCCGTTTGGGATAGTGGCTCCGACTAGGTGTGATGGGACTAGTTTGCTAGATTTGGGTTTTTTAAGATAATTTGTGGGATTTATTTTCAAAACATTTTACAATGATGAATTATTACAAACTAAGATAAATTTATTTCTAAATGAAAAACTTTGAATTAAATTTAATCTAACCCGGGGACAATATTTAAATGCGATCTAAAGAGATATCTAGTCAATTTGTGATGATGAAATCATCACACATTTAATAGAATTATTACTGTGTAAGATGATTCTCTTGAAAAAATAGTTAATCAAAATAAAATGAAAGATATATCGCATTTATCTGATGACCATGTATAAAATAACTAATTTCTACCTTTATATCATACAACAGTGCAACTGATATTTCAGATAAAAATAATTAATTCTATATATGATTCATGAAAGTTGAGTTCATCACTAACATTCAGAAACAAAAATAACATACATGATAATAGTACCAGATGTGTATTACTTCTATTTATCAGATTAGTGATAATAGGCCATATCCAATTCTTCAATCAAAGAGTCGTTCAAAGAATACAGAAGTGCACCAACAGTGATTCAACAAAATGATATTTATAATTGAAAAATGTCGTGTTTCATTACTTCATCAAGGCATCCACAAAATTACTTAGAAATAAGCATTCTTTGCAAATGTTTTTAACAAAATCTTGGACCCTTCTCTAAATGTACGAGAAGGGTTTAAATACTAAAACTAACTACAAACTAATTAAATGATTTACAAAAATGTAGAGGAGGTTTCAAACAACCTTTCTCTAAAATTTAACTTGAACAATAATCTAGGAATTTAGAACTGATAATCCTGAATTTATGGATCATGCATTTCTGTGTGATCACAAAGTTGGCAGATATCTAGCATTGTCTTGAGCTGAGCTGGCTAAGATATTCATGATCAAATTTGGTCCTTGAAGATAGCATTTGAGATTGTTGACTGAGACTTTTGGGCTAATTCTGTGAGAAATATAAGAGTTTGCTGCTGATGATAAGGTTTGATCAGAAAATTCCAATAATTTTCCTGATCAAACTTATTGACTTTCTTGATTATTTCTTCCTATTGTTCTGCTCTCTGTGTCCATTTTAATTCTACTTCTTTTGTTATTGAAAACACATCAGGTGTTATTTCTTCAAGAAGTCATGTTTTAGAAAATTGGTCACATAAGAGATGTATAACCTCATTTGTTTGTTGGATGTCTCGGTCACTGCTCTTTCGGATGATCTGTGCTTCCCATTCTGTAAATAATAATTCTTTGTGAAGCTTGTCTATTTTTGGTAGATTAGCTTGCTTTCCTATATCTGGGTTTTTCCACTGAATGTGTTCTTCAATTTTCTTTTTAGGTTTCTCACATTCTAGTTTTTGGATTGTAATTTGCTGAATCATTATTTAATTGGAATCACAATAGGAATCAATCGTAGCAGCTTTATGACAAAATATTTTTTGTTGTTTCTTTATCAAATCATTTATCTCAAGTCCTTCTTTAATGAAATTTTCTAATTGTGATTGATTATGTAACTCTGCCATGGCTTTTTCTAGCTGTGTCTGTTTCTCTTTAAGCTTTGCGTGATGTTCTAACTTAATATTTTCAATATCTTTATGGAACTATGCTGAACTTTCTCTGATTTGTTCAGTAGTATTGAATTTCTCTGCATCTAACATTTGATATAACTCCTGTATTATGGTTGTTTCAACAAGGTTCTAACTTCAGCTTCCTTATCTACAGTGGTTGTGGCATAAGCTCCTGCATATTGTGACAATTTAGTCAAATGATCAGTGGGATCCTCTAATGAATTCTTCCAAATGACATCAAATGATTCATCTGTCATTTTAGGAGTAGTCTCATCAGTTCTTTTTCTCTTATTCCTTTTAACCACAGCTCTGTGGCTAGGACTGTAGAAAATATCCAATGATGGAATGTCTTCAATCTGTAGGATGATTTGATCTGTAGAGTAAGCTAGAATGATTTCTTTGCTCTGTGTTGCTGGGATTATCTGTAGAGTGTTGACAGTTTCAACTATTTTTTGAGAAGACTTTGGCATTTGAAAACTTGTTGCTTGGTCAGTATTGACCTTTTCTTTAGGAGTATTTATTTCTTGGGAAAATTGTTCCCATTCATTCACCAGGTCTTTACCTTGGGATGATTTAGATTGATCTACCATGTTCTGATCCTTTTGAACTGCCTCTAAATTTGATTTAGTACCATTTTTCTTTGTTTTCTCTTGCAACTCTATTTCTTGAAGAATTTGGTCGAATTCCAAATTTTCTTTTGTAGATTTAGATTCATCCTCAGATTTATCTGACTTATCAGAGTGTTGTTGAGACTGACCATATTCATTTTCGTAGCCATCTTTCATTTCTTCATCAAGGCTTACACTTGGAGTATGTTTTTCTTCTTCAATAACTAACAAATTCAAAGGGACATTTTTCAATCTCTTCTTGACTTGATTGACTAGAAATCCTTTTAACAATATCAGAAAAATCTTCGACTCCTTGGAAGAAGTCATCAAATTTGTTTTCTTCTTTTATGAAAGGCTTTGTTTTGAGTTTTTTCATGTACTTTTTAATTACATCGTCGAGGTCATATAATATTCCTGGCATGAATGCTAGATTCAACATCTGAATATTAGGAACCTATTTGTATGTATGGTTGATATTAGCCAAAGCGAAGGTGTCGCACTATAGAGGGAAAGAAGGCCAAATAGCCTTTTTATCATCTTTTAACTGTTTTGTGACACCATTGACGAGCTGATAAGCTATCTCTCTCCCAAAAAATCTATTTGGAACATAGTATGGAAAAACATGTGGAAGAGAAGAACTTCCAAATACTCAAACATATGTGAATTTCTCTTCAGCAAACCATCTAGCTGTAGGAAGAATATCTTTACTGAATTATTTGGAAACCCTAGGGATATTTTCGTTGAAAATCATTTGATACATAGGAAACATGAATCCATAACAGACTTTGTAGAAATGTAGGTGGAATTTAGAGTCCCAAAGTTATTCATGGTATTTGTGAATTGGGATAGGGTTTTTATTGGTCCATTTCAAACCCATGATTGGAAATGTAGAAGTGAAACAGATGGAATCCATAACATAAGAAGACATGTAAAAGGGTGAATTTTCTTGGGATGATGCACTCCTTTTATTCCTATATTCGGAAATATGTTTGGCTAAATAATTGGATAAAAGGTATTCCCAATTCAAAATGGATGAATTGACGATTGCGTCAATTAAGGGAACCCAATATCTAGCGAACCTAGTACTATCAGGTTTGACAAATAGCCTACAGAACATACCAGCAGCATAGCAATAAGGATAAGGGATTTGTGTAATGGGGTACATACCAGATTTGTCCCGCTTCAATTTCCCTTCATTGTCTTTCCATTCATGGATGACCTTGATAAGATCTGGATGTTTAACTCTGAACATTTTCACATATCTATTATCATACTTTTGTTGCGGAGCTAGTAAATGATATATGGCTGTCAAATTTTTGGCTTTGAAAGAGCCCATAATCTCTCCTCTAAAATTCTTGAAAACTCTATCTTCAATATTTAAGTTCTCAATTGTCCACTTTGTTATTGCTCAAATCTACCTCAGGCTGAAAGAAGGCAGAATTCAAGGTAACATCAAACCACGCTCAACCTCGTAGCTAGCCCTACGAGGACAGGAGAGGGCTCTCTCCGGGTCAATCTCAGTAAAGGATATTCGATGGGGATTGAGATGACTGAAATAAAAACTAATTTTAGGCTAAATATGTAAGTGCAAGGATTTGATTTGATTTTTGAGAGTCTTGTTGAAAAAAATGGGAAAAGCAAATTTGGGTCCGGGGATGAAGGCTAGTTCTTGCGGAGTTCAAGTTGGGGCAGGACAAGCAAAGGTTTAGATGCCTTAAATTGAATGAATGGATAGAAAGGATTGCTGAGAAGCTGAAGAGGGAAAGATAGTATCAAGGATCCTCTTCAAACTGAAGAAAACATATAACACTAAACAAAAGTTTAAGGTAGAGCACCAACAAACTAATGAATTCTACCTTAGTCACTCATTTGTTTAATTTCAGAAGCAAAGAGAAGGGAAATGGCATACATAAACATTAATGAACTTACAAATACATGGTGAAAAACACCATCCAAACACAGAGCCACAAGGATCCCAACAAGAGCTGCAAAACCCTAGTCTTTCCTTGCCAAAAATGCAGAAGTGATGTACAATAGAGTGCCCAACAATTCCCAAGAGTCCAACCTTGAAAATGACTCAGAAAATACATGATATAGACAAGATAAAACCATTCCCTTACCTCTAGGGGTCGAGCTCAGAATTCTAGGAGCTGTTTGAACCAATTATAAACAAGGAACTGAAATCTAGGCAATCAAACAACTTGCCTCTATATGGAAGGAAACTGATTCATTCATTTAATTTTAATTTTTTTGTGAATGAATCCTCTAGAACAAGTAAAAATATGCCAAATTTACATCATGGATATGAAATTACATCAAGATAAATCAAGAGTTACATAAAAAAGTAACACTAGTAAAAAATGGGCGAAATTCTGAGCTGAAGAGTGAAAACAAGGCTAAAATCCTCTATGCACCGCGCCCAAAAACTCAATGCGTCGCGCCACTTTGAGTCTACTTTTGAGGCACTTCCCGAAGTCCAAATTGAACTCATGATAGCTCTTTGTAAAGACCTAGATGTCTACTTTCCAACCCAAGTGGAATTTCTCAATTTTGATGTCATTGGCCCCTCCAAAAATGCAATCTCCCAAAACGGGTTCCTGTGTGTGCAAAAGGTGGCAGAAAGGTGATTTTTGGAGTGTTTTTGGCCCTTTAGGCAACCCAGAACTTGATGAAATCTCTCAGACATTCCTGATCATGCATAATTTATCATAAAAAAATCTAAAAATGTAAAATTTTCCTCCAAAAAATCTCTCAAATGTAAGCGTGTGCAAGGTGGCGCGACGCGTCGGGTAGGAAAATCTGTTTTGTAACCAAAAATTTCAAAATTGACAAAATTTTCTCCAAATTCCTTGAAATTTGGGCTGTAGGTCCCCCATCAAGTGCCATTCTCAGCCAAAGAATCTTTGGACAAGATTCAAAGTCTATCCTCCCTTTTATGGCATTTCAGTGCCCTCCTGGTGCATGCAATTTCAGTTGTAGAGTCGTTGTCTTGTTCATATAATGTATCGGTGTCCGCCTCCATGGTGTTTGAAACAAGGTGTATGTTTGGTTTGTTGAAAATGAGAAATTGGTTTTTTTTTTTCAATGCCAAATGTGCCAAAGGGAAGGGACTGTGGGAGAAACATGGACTGTGGGAACAAGGGAGTCTTGTCAAGTGGTAGTTTGCCCTTTGAGAATTTGACAAAATTTGGGAGAGGGGAGAGCCACTGAATGTTTGGGAAACTGATGTTTTGGGAATTTTTACACATTGAATGGGAGAAGGAGAATGAGAGGAAATGAAATGACTTGGGAGAGGGAGATGAAGCTTAGGAGTAAGTGACTTTTAGAGATGTAGGGAGATGGGAATGAAATGGGTATGAGTGACTTTAGGGATATGGGGAATAGGGGATGAGCTGCTATGATAAGATAAAAGTGAGGGGGCGGAAAAAACAAGGTGGAGAATGGAAGTGTTTGGCACAAAACAAGTTTTAAAACCATAGGAGCAATCTTAAAACAAGAGAAAAGGATTTTGAGTTTTTTGCATTTAAATTTTCATACCAACACCAAACACTTGTTAAGAGCAATGAGGAAGTGGCTTTGAATTACTTGAACAAGGAGAGACTGAGAAAAAATTTATGGGTGAAAGGAATGGAAAAAATCTTGTGTTTTGGTCCAATGCGCAGTGCACCAACCCAATGCGCCGCGCACAAACCCAATGTGTCGCGCATTTTTCAGGAGGCATTTAGAGAACTTCCTGGTTTCCAAATTAGGCGTGTGATAGCTCGTTGGAAATATTATTGAGTCTAATTTCTAACCCAAGTGGAATTTTTCAATTTGGAGTTAATTTTCCCTATCAAAAATCAAATCTCCCAAGACTAGTCAAAATGTGCAAAATGAGGCTGCCTCAAGGCAGAGTGCTGTTGCAGTCAACTTTTGAAGGTCTTCCTCAACTAAAAATTGAGCTCATGATAGCTCATTGGAAATATATTTGTATCTAGTTATCATTTGACTCATCAAGAAAGTCATTTGGCCAACCAAGCTAGGAGAAATCTTTATTTTCCCAAGGTCACTTCAGAGGTGGATTCAATTCTCCTGAGGCAACGGTATTTTTGACATTTCTCTAAACCCATGAAATTTGTGTAAAAAGTGAAGGAGGTTTTTCTTCCTTGGCCTATTTTGGACAAAAATTGCTCTCATTGTTCCAAAATTCATCTTTTATTTCTCAGAAACATCATTTGAGTGAAACCAACAAGGGATTTGTCGAAATGAATCGAAATGAAGGGGATAAGGGGCTTCTAAATTCTTGAGAAAATTTTAGGAGGTAGGGAGGGAGGTTAGGAAGCAGGGGAAAGTGGAATTTAAGAGATTGAGTGAGGGTAAGGGGTCAAAAAGGGCAAAACACAGGCCTAGCCTAGAAAATTTCCAAGTTGTAGCAAGAAACCAGGGTTTGTGCGAAAATGTGGAATTTGGGGGATTTTAGTGATGGGAAGTGTTTAATAAGGTACATTATGGATAGGGGAAGGTGTATGAACATTGGGATACAAGTTTTTCTAATGATTTTACCATCCAAGAGAAATTACCTCCAAAACCCTAGGAGAGGGAAATGAACCTTACCTAGGCACAACTGAAGCATGAACAAGGTGTAAAATGACCCAATGGAACTTGAGATGATGATGAAAACCCTCTGAATGATGGTACACTCAGCTGAATGGTGACATGGACCGAAATTTGGACAACTTTGACAGGAGTAAAAGAAAACCCTAGACCTAATGCCTAGTGACCAAATTTTGCTTGAAGACTCATTGAAATGACAAAATTTGACCTTAACACCTTAAAATCACTTTGTAAGAGCAAGTTTGATCACTGAAGGAAGGCTGCAAAGACTGATACTAACATTGGCTCCAATGGGGATGGTAGCTCCTTGGAGGTGCCAAGAACTACAGATCTTTGGAAAGCAGATAGTGCCTTCATCCATTGGGCAATGAAGTCAAAAACTCAAGTTGAAATGCATGACTGAAAACTGATGAATTGATGACAC
This sequence comes from Pinus albicaulis, assembly GCA_034641835.2. Lineage (NCBI taxonomy): Eukaryota > Viridiplantae > Streptophyta > Pinopsida > Pinales > Pinaceae > Pinus > Pinus albicaulis. The sequence continues at coordinate 155,961,617 of CM076582.1, read as the reverse complement.
AAATTGACTCTCACTCAATTAAAAACTGACTCGATACTTAAACCCGATCAAGTGAAATGGAACAGCCAATGCAACCATGTAAGCATCCTGGCTGCTACTTGATTTCTACCCAAATGTTTTCGGATGAACAGGAAAAGGGAAGAATCAAAAGGAAACTCCCATGGAAACTCGGAATCAAGTTGACCTCTGATAAACTTGCAAAGCATGAATTGACTGGATGACCTCAAGAATAATGTGAAAGGATCTTCATAAACATAACTATTGATTTCCATTAACTCATTACTGCTCAGGTCTAGGTAATCTTCATAGCTGGATATTAAAATTTTCCTCACATCTGCACTATATTTCTTTGGTGAAAGCAGCAAGCTATCAAAAGGATCTTGAATTTCATGAATAACCAAACTCTGTTGCTGATTCCAAATAGAACAAAAGTATCCTTTATCAATCTCCTCATATGACTGCAAACCTTGATATGGGCTTTGTAATGAAAAATCTGTTAAACAAGACAATGAAGGTGACTTTTGAATAAGATTATTATCAAAATTATTTTCTATCACATGGTTAGCCAATGGAGAAGAAATTTTACAACAAACCTCATCCAACACACGAGCAATAGGATCATCAAAAACTTGAGAAGACTGCTGCGATGTATCCATTGAAACTGTATGACATCCTACTAGCTGTTCATCTTTTTCTTTAGAGATATTACGAAGATTCTGCTTTATAAACTAAAATGCTTCGAAACAAAAGGGTATTGAATCCTCTTGCATCATTAAATAATTTATTTCAGCTTCCACACCTTCATCTGTAATCTGATCTTAAATTTCATTTGATGGCTGCAAATCTGATGCTACAGGCTGCTCATTTAAAGATTTACCATGCAATTTACCCTTCAAAAACTGAAATGATTCAAAACAAAATGGTACGGAGTCATCTTGTATCATTTGATCATATTTTTCATCTGCAACTTGACAATCAATGGCACTCGGGGATTGCAAATCTGGGTATGGGAAAACTTGAACAAGGTTTTTATCACCCTCAAGATGGTTCAAATCAAGACTTGTTGACAATTGATTTCTGATTGCATGGAAGTTATCTCTGATGAGCTGAAATGAATAATAAAAAAAAAGGCAAAGATCCTTCACTTACTTCAAAATTTGATGCACTTTCCTCATCATTGTCATAGCTGATATGCATCGGTTGATCTTCGTATAAGTATTTGATGAACCACTCTCGCACAAACTAGTTTGTTGATTTATACTGTGATTAGCTTTGTTGGAGAACAATCATCATCATCTTGATCAAGGCGAGAAAATCATCGGTATAGGGAGCTTCTAATAAACATACACGTCACAAGATGTCATGACTCTCTCTTCTCCAAGATGATCTATAAAACAATCACTATGACAACTGGAGTAAGAAACAAAATGTTTTGGATAAAAAACTTGTTCTTCTTCAATCAGCGAGCCATGGGCTTCAACATTATACTCATTCTTTGTGGTTTTCTTTTGCATCATCTCTTCTACTGCACTTACCAACATGTCAAGCTTTACCTCTAGAGATGTCGTTTTCTCCGGATCCATGTTTTTCATATCTTCTTCCTTCAACCTTGCCCTTCGGATCAACAAATGAGCCTCTACATTTAATGCACTATTCTGTATCTCTACAAGTTTTGCAATATTATTTTCTCTCAGCTGAAACTCCATTTTCAGATCAAAGGCACCCGGGTAGTGCAAGAGAGCAGAACTAGGAGAAGGTCTTATATCAGCTGGCATCGAAAAATATACTTGGTTAAATATGGTAGAAAATTGTTGTACTGTCTCCCCTGGCAGTCTTTTCAGCTGGTTATACTCTTGTATAATCAATAAAAGGTTTTGTCTGATCACCCACCTGTCAAGCAAAACTTTGAAGAACTGCTAGAAATCTGAGATGCTCGCATCAGGCAGGGCTTTAAACCAACTCTTGACTTTGGCTTGCAAAGAAAGAGCAAAAAGCCTAATACTATCATCCTCTTCATCAACTTCAAAAAGGTCTAGGAAAGTCTCAACATTCTACACATGTTGCTCAGCGTTGACATTCTTACATTCACCGTCAAATCTTGGTAGATATAGGTCATAATTTTTAGGGAAAGCATGAAGAACAGAACGTAAAACAAGAGGTTTATACCTATCTGGGACTATATAAGGTGTAGGATTATAAACAAGAGCTACGGGATCGATTTTTTTTTTAGGCTCATCACTCTGAAGAGAGTCAACATAAGATGTGGGAAAATTAAGGAGGCTAGGATCAAAGGGAAACTCAGTATTTACACTTTTTGAATAGGTCGAGTGAAGATTTTGATCACCTTTATCATACAACAGTTCTGAAAAACTTTCAGGATAGCTTCAAGAATGACAAAGAAGTAATTTACAAGAAAGCAGACTAGATCCTGAATACCATTCCACTTTGGATACCTGAACTTTGTGTAAGATCCTTCCATTTTCTAAGAGAAAGAGTTAGTCCTCCAGTGGAGTCTCTACGGGAGTCACCAGGTGAATGATTTTAGCCTTCTTATGTTTGATCATTTTCCACCATCAACAATCATATCTGAACTTGATACATGTACTGGGGCAATTAACAAGTTAGATGTCACGTTTACAAGCTAGACCAGAGATTGACTGAAGCAACGTTTATCTACTTCGCTGATGCATAGCAAAAGCGTTTCAAAGGCTACCTGGCGTAACTTCAGGCTCTGTCTGTAGCTTATAAATAAAATAACACTAACAAGCAAACCATTTTCTCCCCAGTATGGTCGCCACTATGTTATTTCTCAAATCTACCTTAGGCTGAAAGAAGGCAGAATTCAAGGTAACATCAAACCACGCTCAACCTCGTAGCTAGCCCTACGAGGACAGGAGAGGGCTCTCTTCGGGTCAATCTTAGTTAAGTATATTCGATGGGGCTTGAGATGAATGAAATAAAAACTAATTTTAGGCTAGATATGTAAGTGCAAGGATTTGATTTGATTTTTGAGAGTCTTGTTGAAAAAAATGGGAAAAACAAATTTGGGTTTGGGGATGAAGGCCAGTTCTTGCGGAGTTCAAGTTGGGGCAGGATAAGCAAAGGTTTAGATGCCTTAAATTGAATGAATGGATAGAAATGATTGCTAAGAAGCTGAAGAGGGCAAGATAGTATAACACTGAACAAAATTTTAAGGTAGAGCACCAGCAAACTAATGAATTCTACCTTAGTCACTCATTTGTTTAATTTCAGAAGCAAAGAGAAGGGAAATGACATACATAAAAATTTATGAAATTACAAATACATGGAGAAAAACACCATCCAAACATAGAGCCACAAGGATCCCAACAAGTGCTGCAAAACCCTGGTCTTTCCTTGCCAAAAATGCAGAAGTGATGTACAATAGAGTGCCCAACAATTCCTAAGAGTCCAACCCTGAAAATGACTCAGAAAATACATGATATAGACAAGCTAAACCCATTCCCTTGCCTCTCGGGGTCGAGCTCATCATTCTAGGAGCTGTTTGAACCAATTCTAAATAAGGAACGGAAATCTAGGCAATCAAACAACTTGCCTCTATATGGAAGGAAACTGATTCATTCATTTAATTTTCACTTTTTTGTGAATGAATCCTCTAGAACAAGTAAAAATATGCCAAATTTACATCATGGATATGAAATTACATCAAGATAAATCAAGAGTTACATCAAAAAGTAACACTAATCAAAACTGGGCGAAATTCTGAGCTGAAGAGTGAAAACAAGGCTAAAATCCTCTATGCGCCGTGCCCAAAAACTCAATGTGTCGCGCCACTTGGAGTCTGTTTTTGAGGCACTTCCCGAAGTCCAAATTGAGCTCATGATAGCTAGTTGGAAAGCCCTGGATGTCTAATTTCCAACCCAAGTTAAATTTCTCAATTTGGATGTCATTTTCACCTCCAAAAATTCAATCTCCCAAAACTGGTTCCTGTGTGTGCAAAAGGTGGCAGAAAGGTGATTTTTGGAGTGTTTTTGGCCCTTTAGGAAACCCAGAACTTGATGAAATCTCTCAGCCATTCCTGAGCATGCATAATTTATCATAATAAATCCAAAAATGTAAATTTTTCCTCCAAAAAAGCTCTCAAACGTAAGCGCGTGCAAGGTGGCACGACGCGTCGGGCAGGAAAATCTGTTTTGTGACCAAAAATTTCAAAATTGACAAAATTTTCTCCAAATTCCTTGAAATTTGGGCTGTAGGTCCCACATCAAGTGCCATGCTCAGCCAAAGAAGCTTCGGCCAAGATTAGGAGTCTATCCTCCCTTTTATGGCGTTTCAGTGCCCTCCTGGTGCATGCAATTTCAGTTGTAGAGTCATAGTCTTGTTCATATAATGTATCGGTGTCCGCCTCCATGGTGTTTGAAACAAGGTGTATGTTTGGTTTGTTGAAAATGAGAAATTGGTGTTTTTTTTTCAATGCCAAATGTGCCAAAGGGAAGGGACTGTGGGAGAAACATGGACAGTGGGAACAAGGGAGTCTTGTCAAGTGGTAGTTTGCCCTTTGAGAATTTGACAAACTTTGGGAGAGGGGAGAGCCACTGAATGTTTTGGAAACTAAGGTTTTTGGAATTTTTACACATGAAATTGGAAAAGGAGAATGAGAGGAAATGAAATGACTTGGGAGAGGGAGATGAAGCTTAGGAGTAAGTGACTTTTAGAGATGTAGGGAGATGGGAATGAAATGGGTATGAGTGACTTTAGGGATATGGGGAATAGGGGATGAGCTGCTATGATAAGATAGGAGTGAGGGGGTGGAAAAAAAAGGTGGAGAATGGAAGTGTTTGGCACAAAACAAGTTTTAAAACCGTAGGAGCAATCTTAAAACAAGAGAATAGGATTTTGAGTTTTTTGCATTTAAATTTTCATACCAACACCAAACACTTGTTAAGAGAAATGAGGATGTGGCTTTGACTTACTTGAACAAGGAGAGACTGAGAAAAATTTTATGGGTGAAAGGAATGGAAAAAATCTTGTGTTTTGGTCCAATGCGCCGTGCACCAACCCAATGCGCCGCGCACAAACCCAATGCGTCGCGCATTTTTCAGGAGGATTTTGGAGGCCTTCCCGGTGTCACAATTAGGCATGTGATAGCTCGTTGGAAATATTATTGAGTCCAATTTCTAACCCAAGTGGAATTTTTCAATTTGGAGTTCATTTTCCCGGTCAAAAATCAAATCTCCCAAGACTGGTCAAAATGTGCAAAATGAGGCTGCCTCAAGGCAGAGTGCTGTTGCAGTCAACTTTTGAAGGTCTTCCTCAACTCCAAATTGAGCTCATGATAGCTCATTAGAAATATATTTTTATCTAGTTATCATTTGACTCATCACGAAAGTCATTTGGCCAACCAAGCTAGGAGAAATATTTATTTTCCCAAGGTCACTTCAGAGGTGAATTCAATTCTCCTGAGGCAACAGTATTTTTGACATTTCTATAAACACGTGACACTTGTGTAAAACGTGAAGGAGGTTTTTCTTCCTTGGCCTATTTTGGACAAAATCCTCTCTCATTTTTTCAAAATTCATCTTTTATTTCTCAGAAACATCATTTGAGTGAAACCTATCCCGATGTGTGGAACAAGGGATTTGTCGAAATGAATCGAAATGAAGGGGATAAGGGGCTTCTAAATTCTTCAAAAAATTTTGGGAGGTAGGGAGGGATGTTAGAAAACAGGTTAAAGTGGAATTTTAGAGATTGAGTGAGGGGAAGGGGTCAAAAAGGGCAAACAACAGGCCTAGCCTAGAAAATTTCCAAGTTGTAGCAAGAAACTAGGGTTTGTGCGAAAATGAGGAATTTGGGGGATTTTAGTGATGGGAAGTGTTTAATAAGGTACATTATGGATAGGGGAAGGTGTATGAACATCAGGATACAGGTTTTTCTAATGATTTGACCATCCAAGAGAAATTACCTCCAAAACCCTAGGAGAGGGAAATGAACCTTACCTAGGCACAACTGAAGCATGAACAAGCTGTAAAATGACCCAATGGAACTTGACATGATGATGACAACCCTCTGAATGATGGTACACTCAGCTGAATGGTGACATGGACCGACATTTGGACAACTTTGACAAGAGTAAAAGCAAACCCTAGACCTAATGCCTAGTGACCAAATTTTGCTTGAAGACTCATTGAAATGACAAAATTTGACCTTGACACCTTAAAATCACTTTGTAAGAGCAAGTTTGATCACTGAAGGAAGGCTGCAAAGACTGATACTAACACACCTAACCATATCCATGTAAGGCATAATCTTCGGTCTCGCAGCTTTTCTGTGAATAAACGAGCTTGCACCTTCGAAAAGGGTTGCATCAGAGGTGGAATCAGTACCTGTCATAGATGTTTTTGTTATCACCTTTGGTCCTTCATCCTTAAAAATTTTATACATAGCTTCCCATGAAGAAATGCCACAATCCTTGTTACAGATAATGTCTGAAAATAATGAAGGCATATCTGTATCCTCTGAAGATGATGCTTGAGACACCCCTTTACCCTTTTTACTTATCTCTGACTTTCTTAACTCGATAATTGATTTCCTGAGAGAAAAGTGAAATATATCACATAATGAGCATTACAAAGATATATCAATTATCTCTTCATAATTCCTTATGATTTCAAAATTTAATGCCTGACATGGCTTCACACACAATAGTTATCAATCGTTTAAAGCTGTTAAGATCTAAAATTCAATTTGATATGACATAAGTTTCTTTTCATATGCTGATATCATTAAATGCACAAATCGCAATGTAATATTCCAAAATCTAGACAACTCATGAATCATGCACAAAAAATGCAATTCCAGAAACATATGCAATAAAACAGTGAAATGGGCTCTTGGATTCCATATATAAGTCAATATACAACCTAAACCCAAGAATATAACTGAAACAAAGCAAACTAGGTGGGTTAAACAGATCTCTCACACCTAGGATTGCCAAAACGTGCTAAAACCTCAAGACTGCAAAATACCGGAGTTGCTGCATAAGGGATTGCACAATATAAGAGAGGGTTTACACTCAAAAAATAGGAGAAAAATAGATCTAATCATATATTAATTAAATATTCTTTAAGAACTAAGATCTAGTCTCCTTATACAAAATACAAGATAACCTGGCAAGGGTTTCTTGTCAAACACTCTGCATACAAAATGTGATATTCAGAAAATTACTAAATCATCACTGCAACACTGAGGCACATGAGTGTAGAAGGTTGAAAGATGTCTGATCTGATGTATATCCCTCAAGGGCTTCCTCCCATGAAAGGGTGAACCTCTCAATCACAAGGAAACACTGCAACGGAGCCACCAAACCATGCATTGAACACTGCCTCCAAAATAACACATTCCCTAGTTGGAACAATGCTAGGAATTTATGGGAAATTTGTGGTCTGATACCACAGATCTTAAATCAGCTCTGGAGCTCTCCAAATAGGTCCCTCAAGTGAAGGAAACCTTCCTCCAATGAGAAACTAGCTTAGAAACCAGGATTCCAATCCCTTCCACTGCTGCACCCAGAAACACTACACAATCTCTTGAAAAACCGCGTTGATGAAGTTGGCTGAATCTTGGCCTAACAACTTGATGTGGAATGATGAATGAAAAATCTCCCAATGAGGCTCCTCAAAGGAAAGAGATGGGATTCCTGCTCGGGAACACCCGGTGCTAAACAACACTGCTACTCTGCTGAACAACAAGAGGAAGCAAAAGTTTGAGCAGGCATGAAAAATAATCTAAGACATGAAGAATAATGCTCCCATCCTCTTCCTTATATAAAAAATGAGTTTTCTTGCCCTTGGCCCCACTCAATTAGGTCATATCTATTCAAAGATACATCTCCCTCCAAAACTGTGTTATTCCTCCTTGGATTCCTCCTCCTCCACAACTGTGTTATTGACTTAGTCAAAGTAGTTTGATTTTATCCCTGTTCACACATGGAGGTGTTTTATTAAGCTATAAAGAGTGTCTCCTTTCACACTTGGAGTGTTTTTATCCTCCTTAGGAGACTATGGGATTTTCTACCCATTTATTCACCGACTAGAGCTGCTGCTAACTCTAATTTTCCATTTAGCTTTGAGGCTAAAATTTTGGAACATTACATTCCTCCCCTCAAAAGTATTTTCTTGTCCTCAGGAAAATGCATAGGGAGAGAAAAATTTCTTCCCTCCTCCTCATGTGGCCTCCCATCAATGGCCTCCATCACTGCATCAATATAATGTACAAATAAACTGTCATCCAATGTTCCCTCCCCAGTGTGCAAAACCAAATGGTCTACATCAATCAAAGGTGGAAAGTGTGAATGGAAACTTGCTTGCTATCTCATGGCCTCCACAAAGTAGGAGTGATGATCAACATGGTGAATGAGTGCCTCCCTCACCCATGCTATCATCCAAATGAAGTGAGTCACCCTCCAACATGGAAACTCATGAAGAATGTCCTCCACCTTTGGCTCCTGAAATGTAGGTGGGCTCAATAAGTGAACATGATAGGCAAGAGGGCCTATCCCACGCTGTCCTCCTCTCCAATTATGATAAGTGTAGAGGGCATGCTGATCTTGGGCTCCAACATGATTTCTCTCCAATGGCAAGAAGAAGATTGAGCCTCCAAGGACTCTTCCTCCAAAGTCATGAGACATGCCAACCCAAACCATTCCATTCAAGATGAATGGCACATCATCACCATTTGGCCTCCAAATCAAAAAATTGTTGAAAGTTAGGTGCAATTTTGCATGGTACCAAAGGTTCTCCAAGTGTATATTACGCAGTCCCCCCAACTACTGCTTGAGAATGTCATGTGGCAAGTGGTTCTGCAACAAGTTATAAGCTGTGTATGTTTTCTCTTCCAATAGGGGGAGGTAAGCATCAATGTCTAGCAGCTGTACATAGATAAAATAACAATACACTTGCCCATAGCCATGTATAGATGGACTACTATCATTAAAAATATTGGCCCTAAAGTGACCATGAAACCCAAAAATACTCTTGCTCTCTTGTGGAGCAATGCACTGATCATATATGATGAGAAGATACAAATACTCAATGGAGTAATCAACTAGTACAGAGATGTACTTCTTACCATGCATAGTGAGTAGGCTGAAAGTGAGGTCGATGTATGAGTTCCCCCATGAGGATTCCCTCATAAAAATATGCAAGAAGAAGGGATACACAGGGGAACACTCCATCAATAAGAACAGACTCCTATGTGACAGGGATGTAGGCCTCTGTGATAAGGCTCCATGAATTCTCTCTTTGACATCACATATGCCAAGGTCATCCACCATCATGCTGCTATGTGAGAAGATCTTCTTCCTACATGGAAGTCTCTCATGATCCTTCAATGCTGAAGGGTAGCCTCCTTGCACCATGAATGTGCCTTCCTTCTCTCTAGAAATCTCATGAAAAGTATGGGAAGAATTTTTCCCATACTCTCCCAAGTGCAACCATAGCAACAAAAAAATTTTCTGCTGCCTCATCTCTCCCTCATACAAGCCATAGAGTAGGATCATGATGGTCAACTTATATGATGTCCCAACAAACAGTTCAACCATGAGGTGCCTCCTGAAATGTACAACGTATAAAGTGGGGAGAATCATGCTCCCAATGGGAACCTCCAATCTCAAGCTCAGTCTCCAAACAAAGCTCCCCATGAACATATACATATCAGCAATATATGGAAGCAAAGTACAATAAAAACAAGCTTCCAAATGACAACCGAAGAGTGAATCATAGTTCCACTCATGGAACCAGTGCAATGCATCCTTGGCCTGCATCAAAATAAGAATTAACAAGTTCTTTACCAGCCACTTGTTTGCTACCACAGGCACCTCATAAGATGAAAACATGAAGTTACAATACGGTGTCATTGGTGCACACCAAGAATCATGTGGAGTCCCCAACAAGCCATAAAAAAGATAGCCACAATCAATGCTACAAGTAGCTACAAGTACATCATCATACAATATGCAAGAAGAGATATTTCTTCTTGTTACATCTGCTGCTAAAACAAGGAAAATAAGTACAATACAAAATGTGAAACTATACCTCCTCCATCATGTACTTGAGGTCTTGAGCTAAAATGGCTCAACTGGAAATTCTCCCTCACATCCTCTCTTTCACCATCCTGGCTATGCATCTCTCCATATGCTGAAATATGTCATGCTGAATGCCCTCCCAAGTGAACTCCTCCATTAGATGGAAATATGCATCAAAGTGCATAGAAGAGAAGTCCTCATGTGTTGCATTTAGTAGCTTCTCCTTGAGACTAGAAGATCTAGTCAAGAAGATCCTGCCATAGGAATAGATGACCACATCATCTACCATGTATCTATCATCTCCATCAGGGTCATCAAGAATCATGCATGCACCAAGATCCTTGGAGTACTCTACCAAAAGTTGAGATCTCCAATAAGGATCAATCCTCCTAAGAGACAGCACTGGTGATCTAGCATGTGAAGCTCTCCTCATGCTGTTGCCTGCTACTTTGACATCCCCCATTCCAAAGTATTCCTTCAAAATATTCACCTCTCCAAAGTCACAGAGTGGTGAATCCAAAGACAAGATGTCTTCCATCTACTCCAGATCAGGTGGCCTCCCGGGTGGAATGCCTCCATGTAGTGAGAAATTAATGTCAAGAGTAGACTAAACATATGATTGGGAAACCTTGCCCCTGCCCTCACTGTGCAAATCAGTCTGCCTCTTCCTTTCATTAGCTTTCTGAAACAGAGAAGGGTGTGTGCTTCTCATCAACTGATGCTTCTCTTCCTCCCTACCTCCTCCTTCCAGCTACAATGCTGCACAATCATGTTGCTCAATGGTTGTGCTTGGACCTCTGTTGGGCCATGAATACGACCACTTTTTAACACTCATTTCATCCATTTTTACTTTTCTTTATCATATCATTTATTATAATTTATCATATAAATCCATTTTATAATGATTTATGTTCTTATGGATGAATATGATTTCTTCTCCTTTATTTTTAATAAATTGATGATTATTATGCATAATTTTATCAATAATGGTTTATTAATATATTTTTTAATATCACTCACCATTTTAGCCTCCAATATATTTGCCAGATTGCAGATTTGATCTCCAAATCATCATCAAATATTCCAACTCAGAAATTCGCTGAAATAAGAAGTGACAGTGTTTCGGTTGAGATTTTGAGCAAATGAAGAATAATCTGGAAAATCCGAAACATGGGTTTTGTCCAAAATGGGACCAATTAACTTTGTAAAGGAACGGTTTGCCCAAATTCGGCATGTATTGAGAGAAACACAGGGTTCTTTGAGCACGATTTTCTCATATTTGTTGTTGCGGCCGTCCTCCAAATCTCAGCTGCAAAGCCAAATTCGCCTTGCTCTTGTTGAAAGATTGTTGGAAATATATTTTCTGGTTGATTAAGTTGTTGGGAACAATCCAATATTGTTATGGGAGATCATATTTTCTATTTAATTTCTCCTCCTTCTGATTATAAAAGAAGAACATGTATTATGTATTAGAGAACAATGGATGATTATTGAATTCCCTTTGTAACACTGTAATTCCGTGACTCTTATGAGCAAAGAGCAACTGATGTAAAAGCTATTCATGTTTTATTAATACAAAGAGGCATTCTTGTTTCATTTCTCAAGCTCTACAGTAGCCCAACGACGCTTTCACCGGCGGTTGAGGGCTCAACCTTGGTGGAGCGATTCGCTGTTTGTATTTCTATTCTTTTATTTCTATTGTGTGATAATTGCATTTAGATCCATTAAAATTATAGAGTTATTTGATTGATGTTGAATTGAATTCAGATTTGATGTATACGTTAATGAATTGCACTGCTATTCTATTTTAGCAAGGATCGTATTTACTATCTCATTCATCTTGTTATCTTTTATAAAGCGTTGTTGTTCCATTGATTTATGATTCATTCCAATGAACTGTTTCATAGTCTTGGTTGTCGACAGATTTGGCGTATTGAGATTAGTTGCCTGATTGCGTTAGAATTAGAATTGTTGTTTATATTGCTGTTCCATTTCTGTTTATTGTTTATTTCTGATTCATAGCTTTAGATTAGCAAATAGATGAGTTACAATCGGTATGCATAGGAATTACAAGTTGTTATTCCTTTTTAAGCCTTTGCAGTTTCTTTCAAGTTATCTTTATCAGCAAGTAGTTCGAGTTTGATTTCATTTCGATTATTTTAAGATCACCAACTGTAGAGGACAGAGGTTACTGCTTCCAAGTCCCCAGATTGGTTATCTTGCATCGATTTCTAAGGGAAAGAGTTATTGCTACTGTATCCCTGATCGATGTTTTGCAGTTTGATTTAATTAAAGTTTCAGAGCATTTCCATTTGTAATTAGGTTCCTTTACAAGCATTTGTTTATTCTTGTATTCAGAATTATGTACTACATCTTCACAGCATTACTCTTAGATAATTGCAGCCTTAGACAGAGTACATTCTTGAAATAAAAATTCGCTCCTGTATTGATAATTAATGTGAGATAAATAGGCGTTAAAAAGACACCTTTTATACCTCAACATTTTGGCACTGTTGCTGGGGAGAGTGTATGCCATTTAAAAGGAGTGATGCACATTTGACCTTTTTTCTGCTTAGGAAGAATTGGGTTTTAAAGACGGAAGGTAAGAACCTACGCACCGAGCAAGGAACATACTTGCTCACTGCCCGCTTCACAACAAAATTGGGTAAATTTCTTTCTTTAGTTAGGAATGAAGGCTTGTTCTTTTGAATGACTAGAAAATCTAAACAAGACAAAATTCCTCCCAAACCTGAAAAACCTAAGGGACTGGTGACCCTTGGGAGAATGACCTTTATTGACGAAATTCTTAAGAAAATTGAATCTTAGCCATCAGTAGGACCTATGAAAGTTATTTCTAGAGAACCTACTACTTCCCTTCAGGCCACAGAGTCACCATCTGTAGTCTTTGCTGAGGTACATATCCAAACAGAAGAGACTGAGCAAGATTCTTAAGAAATTGAGAATTTTTGCCCAATTTTTTTACAAGAAGGGAAGTTGGCCTCTCATACCCTACCATTTATCAACATGCATTTTTGGAGGCCTTATTTTGGAAATGGATCCACTAGGAATACTCTTATACATAAGCATATTCGATTTTCAAAGAAGAGTAGATTAGTGGAGAAAATAAAATAAATAAGGAAATAAACACATTTTTATTATTATTTTATTTTTGTAAAAATAATTGTTTCTTTGTTGCAACACGCTGTGAAAATCAACATTGATGATAAATATTTTAATTTATTTGTGTATGTAGATGAATTATATTTAAAATAAAAATTCTACAAACACTCATATTCATTTTTATCATCAATATGAAAAAATTGTTTGAATATCATTTTTTGGCTTGTGGGCTTGATGAAATTCCTGAAAACAAAGTTGGGACAATCATGTTTTGGGGGACCAAAAGTGAATATTTTTAAAACATATTTCTATCCTAAGTAGGCCTTGATGTCTACATTCTAACCCAATTTGAATCACTCAATTTGGATTTGAAACGAAAAATTTAGAACCAAAACATTGACAGGGTGTCTAGTAGGCAGCTCAACAACAGAGTTGGGACAGTCAATTTTTGAAGGCCTAAATGATTATATTTTTAAAATATGTTTCAATGGTAGATTCCTCTATGAATCTATATTTTTTTCCACAGAAAAAATCGGTAACTTTTTATTTATAAAAATGAAAAGTTACACATAGCATATGCATTTAAGCATTTTCAGAAATTGCCCATTGGGCACATGTGCTTTGGCACACAATGCGTCGTAGCGAGGCTACCTTGCATTCAGAAAAAAATGAAAAAAAAGAGGAAGAGAAAAAGGGAAGAGAGCGAGAGACAGGAAAAACTAAAAACTACTAGAGCGTGGGAAAGGCGTCCCACAAATCAGGTTTTTCTGCCTTTCTTCTTCTCAACCTTGCGCCATTCGCCCTGGGAAGGAACACAGGTGGCAAGGAAAATCTGGTTTTCTGCAATATGGGTTCCTGTATGCTTGTCCGAATCTGAAGTTTCTGAAGCATGATGTCTTTTAATCCCTCCGCTGTTCATGTCCTCGATGTTCATGTCTGATTGTTTCGACTGATGGAGTGGGTCCATGGGTGCGGTCTTGTCCTCTGTTTGTACCTCTGGTTCCTCTGTGGACTGCTTACTTTCTGGGGGAACTATTTCCTCTTCTTCTTCTGACTCGTCCTCCTCTGAGTCAGGAGGGGGAAACTGCCAACCTTTCCTCTGCTTCCTATTTGATTTCTTTTTGCTGTTTGCTTTCTTGGTTTCTGGACATGTTTTCTGTAGATGTCCTGTCATCCTGCAAATCTTGCATCTGAACGCAGTGTTCTCATAATCGAGTGATTGCATCCAGTTTTTTTGCCTATAGATCAACATGATTTTCTCCGGTAGCCCTTTTCTTAAATCTACTTCTACATAGATCCGGGCAAAGGTGAAAATTCTTTGTTCCAATCTTTCCGTGTCTGTTTTGATATACCGCCCAAGGCTATTCCCAATGCTCTCGAGAACCTGTTCATTCCAAAACTGAAGGGGTAGGTTGTGTAGCCTCACCCATACTGGTAACCTGGAAACTGTCATGGTGTTGGGGTCAAAATCTGGAAACCATGGGGTTATAAACAACCCCGTGGACCCCCAGAACCAAGGCCCTGCTCTGATTATAATATCTCTTTCCTCCGAGGTTTGAAATTTAACAATAAAAAACCCCTTGGAACAGAGATGTATTTCACATTCCAGAGACCATTGTGTGAAAATCCAATGAAATAAATCCCCTGGTTTGGGCCAGAAACAGTTCGAAGCGGCATATTAATGCCTGGGCTTCATATGTCTTTATATGGTCCTCTGTTGCTGAGCTGTTGATTTTTAGTGTTGGGGTTTGGTCCTTTAGTTCTACAATATAGGGACGCGGCACATTTCCAGCCTGTTCTGGAGGTGAGCCTGCTACTTTTTCCCTTGAAGTATATTTTTGAAGGAGGGACCTCCATTTGATTGCTGTTGACTGATGGGCGATTTCCCTTTATCTCCCCGTGCAGATCTTGGCATGTTCTGGTTCACAGCACCCCCTCGCAGGCGCAAGTTTAGGGTAATAGTCATCTCTGCTTTTATGGAGTAATCCTTTAAAAGCCTGCAATCCTGGAGGGAGCTGTGCCCATTGACCAGATGTTGTATCGATACTAGGTACCCTATCAATCCCCCTATTTTATGCTTGAGATGTAAAATAGAGGTATCATCTGTTACCCAGACTACACGAAACTTGCCCAAAGGGAGTCTAATGAAAATTTGAAAGGGGGAAGAGTTTTGCAGAACCGGGATCTTACCGATTGAACTGGGATCAGAGATATGCGCTTCCTGCTCGTGCCGATCCCACATCTCTGCCTCTCCTTTCTGCAGTGGGTTCAAATACCGTGCTCTCGGATCAGGAAAAACCCCTCCTCCAAACTCTCTAAGAAACAGGGACTCTTGCGCTCCATAGTAGTGTTCCCCATCCAGTCTAGGCCACGACTGCCAAATCACTCTGCCTGGCGCAGGAAGATCCTGGGAAAAACCTGTGGCGGCGCCTTCCTGAACATGTGTGGAATGAACCAGCAAAGATCGAGTGCTGGGATCCCTTGGTTGGGCCAGATCGTACGCTGATTTCTTTGGGTCTGGAGCCATTGCTTGAAGTCTGCAATAAACCTCCCATTGGGCGCGAAACCGGCCTTCAGATCCATGCGACACCTGCAAAAATATCTCTCTCACGTCAATTTGATCTGAAGCACTCGAATCGGAGTCAAAACCGCAAGATAGCCTTGCTGGGCCTGAGCTAACCTGTTCCACAGGCTTGGTGGCGGCGACACATTTCAGAGACCTTGCAGAAACCCTTTCTGCATCCATTGCTCTCTCTCGGGCGATTCTATGAATCTATCTTACAACACAATTTGAATCACTTTATTTTGATATCATATGAGGAATTTATGACCAAAATACTAACTGCCTATCATAAATCAGCACTCTTGAAACTCTGTTTTCTCGGCTGTTCACTAGCATATTTGACCCATCAATTCTTCTTGTCTTCAAAATATGTTTCTATTGGAGATCAATAAATTAATATAATTTAATCTCAAATTTGAATCAGTTCAATCTTCCATCAAACGAAAAATATATGCTTGAAATATCAACTGTTGGTATGAGCTGGAAAATCGAAAATGACTCTATTATGCAGGTTGTTCTAAGAAAATTTAACATATCATTACATGGAATTTTTAAAACCTATTTCTATTGGAGATAAAACTTTGAATTAGCTTTCATTTGGCTTTGGAATCACTCAAATCGGACAAGAAACAAAGAAGGTATGATTAAAACACTGCTGGTTAGTATAGTCGACCACTGCTCTCCCGCAGGTGACAAATAAAATTTGTTTTATTTTTCCATGGATTTGTTCTATAGAGTAACTACTTGATATTTTTTTGCGTAATTCTTGGATTAAGGGAGCCCATACACCTCTCTTACTCCATGATTTAATGTTTTATTGCAGGTAGGCACTCGTTTTTTTCAGGTTTTAGAAGAATAAAGAAGGTCAATTTATGGACGAGTGATTCTTGAAAGAAATTTTAGTAAAACAAGGGCATTTCATCTAGTTCATTACCTAACAGATCATAACAAGAAGAAATGAAGAATTGGTTTCCATTTGAAGATTCATGTCATTGCTGCCAAACATTTTTCAAAATATCATTTTTTTCCATTAATAGATTTGATATTCTCTTAAAAATAACATCATAGCTGTTGTAACTTAATAAAAGTGTTGTTTCTTTTCTGATTTCTTTTATGTTTTTGTGTTTCAGGGGTCAATCTCTTCAAATTATAATTTCGGCTCTAGTGGAAATTGAACAATAAGGACCCCACCATGGAAGTTTCAATTGCAGAAGACAATTCTTCAGTAGCACCAATTCTGTAAAAAAATATTTTTTCTTGAAACCTGTACATAAACTTTCCTTTCTATTTGATTAGATTTGCTTGGCAATGGATTGCACATTATCTTTGTTCTTTCCTCTATTTTTTTTTTTTCCTTTTTGCGTGTTTATATCTGTTTTTTGTTCCTTTTAAGGAACAGTTGTTGTTCCTCTTAAGGAACAACAGTCGTTCCTTTTAAGAAGCAGTGCGTTTTTGTGTTTATTTTTGTTGTTCCTTCCAAAAGGAACAACATTTTTGCTGATTAGTTTTGTTGTTCTTTTCAAAAAGAACAACATTTTTGTTGCATGTTTTTGTTGTTCCTTTCAAAAGGAAAAAGGAATGGCAGTTTTGCTGTTCCCTTTAAAATGAACAGCACTGACTGTTCTTGTTGTTCCTTTCCAAAGGAACAACATTTTCATAGATTATTCTTGTTGTTCCTTTCCAAAGGAACACCATTTTCAAAGATTGTTTTTGCTGTTCCTTTCCAAAGGAACAACACTTTTTGAGTGTATTTTTTTTGTTTTTTAAAACAACATTTCTCGAAATTTTTTTGAATTTTTCATGACTTTTTGAAAGGAAAACATACAATTTATGGAAGGATACACAAATTAGAGCTTACTGTAATCAACAAATCAAAAGAAATCATCATTTTTAAGAAATTTGTTTAGTAATGTTAAGAAAAAGGAAAAAGGGACATAATCAATAACATGATTTTGTTGTCTTACTACCACTAAATTCATATGATCGATTATATTTATCATGTTGGTTCTTTCCCATATTTTATAACTTTCTTTGATTTTTACTTATGGAGTAGGAACAAGGGCATATTCTTTTCTATTGAGCTGTTCAGACTTCTTCCACCATCCCTACTCTTAAGGAGTGTTGAGCCATCCTTTATGAATAAATAGGAAAGCGCTATATGAAAAGAAAAATATTTACATATTTCATTAATAATTTTATAATTTGACAGATGGAGGATAGGGGGTCTCATCAAGAGCCAGCCTACCATGTTCATAAGTAAGTGAAGTGGCATTCCTATCATGGCCACCAAATCAGGGATATGGTCCAATGGACAATTGAAAAAATTAAGAAGTCCTTGAAACAGGAGGTCTCATCATGAGCCGGCCTACCCACTTTTCACTTCTTCCCAGTGAATGGCATTGTGATTTATTTGGTCACCAAGCCAGCACATGGCCTTCATTATGACAATTCACAAGCACTTCCTCATCATAAATAAAGGACAATGGTTCCAAGGGTGAGAAAGCAACTCTGTCAAGGTTATGGACACATGTGGGCAACAGAGCTCTGTTGATGGTATTGGAGTCACATTTATACACATCAATAGTAATATTAAACCCTTTTTCCTATATCTCTATTTAAATATCAGATGAAATTATGAATCTTTAACCTTTGATTTCGAACCTATTATACATGAAAATCATCATAAATCGATCACATTAGTTTAAGTGGGTAATAAATGCATTTGTAATTATGTTTATCTTAAGCTGTCCCTTCTCCTTATCCTTGAATCATTACAAAATGCTTCTATATCTATTTACGATTTATCACATGCATGGATTTCAGTAATGCGATAATTTGTTGATCATATCATAAGTATGTATGCATTTCCATCCTGTATAATTGCTGTGTGGTACACTGCCATTTTGCCACAATATTCATACTGCATTTCTACATAATTTTTTCTGCTTGAACTTTTTTGCATGCATGTTATCTGTTGCCATTCCAAACTGAAACTATGGATTCAAGAAAATTGCATACAGAATTGTGATTTGTTTACAGGAGAACAATAAGTATGGGGGGGAATTCTATTCACAGCACAACCACACTATTGCAATTAATAGCGAAGGCTCGTGAACGCGCACAATTCTTCAGACATGATGTGCTTGCATGGCTTCCACCTTTTGCAACACTGTTAGTATCCGCTCAGCCTACATTAGCTTCAACAAAGGTTAGTCCCTGCATGTCATTCCACATTTTTTCGGAGTTAACACTTGAGGTAAAATAGCATAATTTTCTGATTTATTATGAATTTAGGAGAATTTCATGAAAATCCATTGAGCATTATTTATCATCATACATTCCACATCTTTACCACTTCCCATTTTTTTAGACACGTCTCATCTTTCAATTTGGGGGAGTGTTAATTTCCTTTCTTTCTTGTGAACATGTCAGTAATATTCTTTATCATCCATGGATATTCTTATTCATTTTCAACACCTCCCTTATTCTATGTTGTTTTACACCAAGCATCGATTTTAACAGATTGTAGCAACCATTTCTCTCTGTTTTCTAGCATTGCATGAGGACATGCTAATTCTTTAGTTTGGGGGAGAGAATTGCTACACATGATGGATGTTTTCTACTCTCTTTCTCGTTTAAGGCATACAATTTCATTTTTATATAGTGCAGAAATTTATTTGCATATATCTTTAAAACTATGAATTGAATTCTTGTGATTTCTGGATAACAAAGAGATATTATTAAAATATACAAACCCAGATAATTTCACACTAAATTAGTTCATAAAATTTTGAAAATTATGCACTATCACCTACAACCATTTTTTTTATATCTCATGATCCGTGCATCAAAACGATCTGCTTTTTGAGAAAATGATTAATGGAGGTTGTTGTTACTTATGTCACATTTTTCTGCAACTTCATATACATATAGTTGAACGTCAACTCTAAAAATTGTTATGCCTTTATCAAGATTGCTAAAATTGAATATTTATTATTTGAGGAAAAATTTATTTGTTCCATCCATTTCATGAGTTGGGATGAACAATTTTCTTTGCTTGGTTAACACATGAGTTTTGTCTTTGGGTTGCATGAGAACATGCAATATATTCAGTTCTGGGTTGCATGAGGACATGCAATATATTCAGTTTGGGGGTATGTTGGGCCGTGAATACGACCACTTTTTAACACTCATTTCATCCACTTTTACTCTTCTTTATCATATCATTTATTATAATTTATCATATAAATCCATTTTATAATGATTTATGTTCTTATGGATGAATATTATTTATTCTCCTTTATTTGTAATAAATTGATGATTATTCTGCATAATTTTATCAATAATTTTTTATTAATATATCTTGTAATATCACTCACCATTTTAGCCTCTAAGATATTTTCCAGATTGCAGATTTGATCTCCAAATCATCATCAAATATTCCAACTCAGAATTCGTTGGAATAAGAAGTGACAGTTTTTCGGTTGAGATTTTGAGCAAATGAAGAAGAATCTGGAAAATCTGGAACATGGGTTTTGTCCAGAATGGGCCCAATTAACTTTTCTAGAAATTTGTTTGCCCAAATTCGGCATGTATTGAGAGAAACGTAGGGTTCTTTGAGCACAATTTTCTCATATTTGTTGTTGCGGTCGTCCTCCAAATCTCAACTGCAAAGCCAAATTCACCTTGCTCTTGTTGAAAGATTGTTGGAAATATATTTTCTGGTTGATTAAGTTGTTGGGAAAAATCCAATATTGTTATGGGAGATCATATTTTCTATTTAATTTCTCCTCCTTCTGATTATAAAAGAAGAACATGTATTGTGTATTAGAGAACAATGGATGATTATTGAATTCCCTTTGTAACACTGTAATTCCGTGACTCTTGTGAGCAAAGAGAAACTGATGTAAAAGCTATTCATGTTTTATTAATACAAAGAGGCGTTCTCGTTCCATTTCTTAAGCTCTGTAGTAGCCCAGCGACGCTTTCACCGACGGTTGAGGGCCCGGCCCTGGTGGAGTGATCCGCTGTTTGTATTTCTATTCTTTTATTTCTGTTGTGTGATAATTGCATTTAGATCCATTACAATTATAGAGTTATTTGATTGATGTTGGATTGAATTCAGATTTGATGTATATGTTAATGAATTGCACTGCTATTCTATTTTAGCAAGGATCGTATTTACTATCTCATTCATCTTGTTATATTTTATAAAGCGTTGCTGTTCCATTGATTTATGATTCATTCCAATGAACTGTTTCATAGTCTTGGCTGTCGACTGATTTGGCGTATTGAGATTAGTTGCCTGATTGCGTTAGAATTAGAATTGATGTTTATATTGCTGTTTCATTTCTGTTTATTGTTTATTTCTGATTCATAACTTTAGATTAGCAAATAGATGAGTTATAATCGGTATGCGTAGGAATTACAAGTTGTTCATTTTTAAGCCTTTGCAGTTTCTTTCAAGTTATCTTTATCAGCAAGTAGTTCGAGTTTGATTTCATTTCAATTGTTTTAAGATCACCAACTGTAGAAGACAGAGATTACTACTTCCAAGTCCCCAGATTGATTATCTTACATCGATTTCTAAGGGAAATAGTTATTGCTACTGTATCCCTGATCGATGTTTTGCAGTTTGATTTAATTAAAGTTTCAGAGCATTTCCATTTGTAATTAGGTTCCTTTACAAGCATTTGTTTATTCTTGTATTCAGAATTCTGTACTACATCTTCACAGCATTACTCTTAGATAATTATAGCCTCAGATAGAGTACACCCTTGAAATAAAAAGTCGCACCTGGATTGATAATTAATGTGAGATAAATAGGCGTTAAAAAGACACCTTTTATACCTCAACAACCTCCATGTATGAGATCTTGGGGACTGCCTTGAAAAGATGCAAGAATCCATCCTGTTGGAGCATGTGCTCCTCCTTCCTCTACATGAGGTACTAGATGTGCTCTATATGTGATAGTGTTGTTTCCCTCATCTTCATCAATGTGTATGGGAAACATCTCAATAGTTGGATCCTCCTGTGAAAAGGAGATCCCCATGCCCTCTTGTTCAAGAATATGAACTGGAGGTCTTGCTTCCGACAATGTGTAATGCAAAATGTCATCTCCTCCCATGTTTTTCTGCATTGGAGTGTCCTTCTTCACTTTCAAGGGTTTTTTTTTCTCAAGTTTTCCTTGCTCATGTGCCTTAGGAAGTTCTTCACCAAACCTTCCCATCAAAGTTTCTATGAATTTTGCATAAGAGGAAGTGTTTGCATTTTTTAAAGAACAAGACTCAAAATTCCACCATGCATGAGCCTTACCTCTGAAATGCAACACTGCAACTCTGATGGCTACCTCTTCAGAAATATGGTGCAGTTGCAAATAGGAGTCTAGCTCCTTCACCCATGCTCCAGCTGAACATGTAGGTGATCCGGAAAAAGTAGATAGAATAAATCTACCTACATCCTGCTGCTTGCTCTTCTCCACCTGGATCTTGCAAAACTCCTGGAAATTATCAGTATGATCTCTAAACCTCTCAGTTTGAGATTCATACTCCTGCAACAAATCACTACGAGTTCTCCCCTTAGGCATTTTTCCTCCTCCCATCCATCTCAATATAGATCGGGGCACTTGACTGCACTATGCATCATGGTGTGTAGTTGCATGCTCACACTCACCATATGAAAATCTAGATTTTGCCCTAGATTCAACCTCCTTTGGAGATCCCATCTCCAATCTCGTTTTCTTCAGCTCTCTTTGAAAGCTCTACATAGATTTTGGAAGAAGCTTTGTGAGCTTGTATTCCTTTTTCCTTTCACGTACTAAAGATTTCTAGATTCTATCCATGTCTCCTTCCTCTGATAGCTGGATCTCACAGGCTGAGCCAGAGATCATGCTTTGATACCACTGTAATATTCCAAAATCGGGACAACTCACGAATCATGCGCAAAAAACGTAATTCCAACAACATATGCAATAAAAAAATGAAATGGACCCTTGGATTCCATATATCAGTAAATATACAACCTAAAACCAAGAATAAAATTGAAAAAAAGAAAACTAGGTGGGTTAAACAGATCTCCCACACCTAGGATTGCCAAAAATAGCTAAAACCCCAAGACTGCAAAATACCGGAGTTGCTGCATAAGGGACTGCACAGTCTAAGAGAGGGTTTACACTCAGAAAATATAATAACAATAGATCTACTCATATATTAATTAAATATTCTTTAAGAATTGAGATCTAGTCTCCTTATACAAAATACAAGATAACCCGGCAAGGGTTTCTTGTCAAACACTCTGCATACAAAATGTGATATTTAGAAAATTACTGAATCATCATTGCAACACTGAAGTAAATGAGTGTAGAAGGATGAAATATGTCTGATTTGATGTAGATCCCTCAAGGGCTTCCTCCCATGAAAGGATGAACCTCTCAATTACAAGGAAACACTGCAATGAAGCCACCAAACCATGCACTGAACACTGCTGCCAAAATAACGCATTCCCTAGATGGAAAAACGCTGGGAATGTATGGGAAATGTGTATTTTGATACCACATATCTGAAATCAGCTCTGGAGCTCTCCAAACAGGTCCCTCAAGTGAAGGAAACCTTCCTCCAATGAGAAACTACCTCAGAAATCGAGATTCCAATCCCTTCCATTGTTGCACCCAGAAACACTGCACAATCTCTGGCAAAAATGCACTGATGAAGTTGGCTAAAGCTTGGCCTGAAAACCTGATGTGGAATGATGAATGAAAACTTTCCCAATGAGGCTCCTCAATGGAAAGAGGTGGGATTCCCGCTCAGGAACACCCAGTGCTAAACAACACTACTACTCTGCTGAACAGCAAGAGGAAGAAAAAGTCTAAGCAGACATGAAAAATAATCTAAGACATGAATAATAATGCTGCCATCCTTTTCCTTATATAAATAATGAGTTTTCTTGCCCTTGGCCCCACTGAATTAGGTCATATCTATCCAAAGATACATCTCCCTCCAAAACTGCGTTATTCCACCTCCTCCACAACTGCATTGTTGACTTAGTCAAAGCAGCTTGATTTTATCCTTGTTCACACATGGAGGTGTTTTATTAAGCTAGAAAGAGTGTCTCCTTTCACACTTGGAGTGTTCTTATCCTCCTTAGGATACTTGTGGGCTTTTCTACCCATTCATTCACCGACTAGAGCTGTTGCTAACTCTAATGTTCCATTTAGATTTGAGGCTAAAATTTTGGAACATTGCACGCGACGATTCCTTATAATATTTTGTGATTGTCTCATAAATGTTTCGAAATGTGATCTGAGCAAATCGCAGATCGCAAGATTTAAAATATATGTTTAAGTCTATTATAATTTGCGTGCAATGCGATTTGCGAAAGCTTAAATTAGATGCGATAGGGAAAAAGGATTTATATTTTTGATTTTATTCGCTTTGGCGGGTCCGTGGCTGTCGTAACTTATATTACTTTGTTTTTTTAAGTTTTAACTAAATCTAGTGCGATGCGAAAAAGGAAAGTAAATATTTTATTTCTTTGGAAAGGATTTTTTAAAGAGCGCATTTCGCAATTCCTAGATTTTATGGTTTAGGATTATTTTTGAAGGATAAAATATGTGATAAGCAGTGCACTTTAGGTAGAAAATTTATTTTCTAAGTGTTTTTTAAAATAAATTTTAAAATGATTTTCCTATTTATTTCTAAAGGGTCCCTATTTATGAAAAATAAATGGGGGTTTTTGTATAGCACAACAGACCCTTAAAACATAAGAGGAAAGAATAAGAAAAAACAATAAGAATAAAACCATGGAAAAAAAATAGCAACACGACACCACAAAAAAAGTGGCAAGGCCTTGCATCAAACGCAATCAAAACCCATAAATCAAGCTAATCTCAAACAAATCACAAAATACCAAAGGCACAAACCTAGCAACAAACACCGTGAAATTCCTGCGCTGCAGTAAAATGATTTATGAATGGACCATCTTATTATACACATATATAACTTGTAAAAGGTGGAATATAGATCCCATATTTAGGGGTGGAGTGGGATATCACAACATTTGAACATCACTTGAAGGATTTCTTATGGAACATAGAAGGAGGCATAATCAAATTATCTAACTCTAGTGGCTTTGGTGGCTACAAAGTTGTTCCAAGTGTGTTGATGTACCACTACTCAATGTAAGGTGATATTTTATTCTATTAGAATAGAATTACCATATATACTTTCAATTTTCCATTTTCATTCAGATGGGGGCCCTTAAGCACTCCAAGTCTCATGCACTTGCATCATATGAGAGTAACAAGAATAAAAAGTAGAGTAACAAGGGTAAGATGGAGCTTTATCACATAGATTAAGAAAGCATTGAATATTATAAGGAAACATTGAACCCCAAGGGAGGAAATACCCCACCAATTCATACTCAGGTCTCCAGGAAGAGAACGTGCTACTATAAAATGGGCTACCAAAGGAAGAGACGTATGAACAGCTTTCTGCAGGCATAACTACTTTATGGTGGCACTGCTAATTCCCTGCTTGACCTGCTTTCTATAGGCCCAATGCTAGAACTAATAAAAAAATATATCCATCCATAGGCTAGGTAGCTAGAATCTATCGCCCCAATCTAGAATCAACATCTATCCATGGTAGCTGGCATCTATCCACAGGCTTGAAAGCAACTATACACGGGCTCTCAAGTAGGCGGGCAGGTTGGAGACAGAGTGCCCTAGAACTCAAGGGGACCCAATTTTAATGAAGTCGAATGCAGGCTTCTCGTTCTCAAGCATCCAATTAGAAAGATTAGAGAGGGACATAGAAAGAGAAGGTAACTGAGGGGACATAAAGCCTATGGAATAAACCCCAGCTACACCAGAAGCTCCTTCAAAGAAGTATGCACTCACCAAGGAAGATCTAGAGGATAAAACGTTTTTAGTCATATTGCCAATTTCCTGCTTCCAACATGTGCTAGATTCCTAAAGGGTTTCAGGGCTCTTCCGAAATCCACAAGATCCTAGTGGATGTCAATCTACCTCCTCCCAAGACCGTTAAGCAGTTACGATCCACTCTAGGTCACACCACATTGGGCATTACAGGAGATTGATCCAGTTTCTTCTGATCTTTACCCCATTGATCTGGTTGATGAAGCAGTTGACCGAGTCAAAACAACAGTAGATCCAATTGAAAATGGAAAAACCACCGAAGGGCTTTAGCCAGCCAGTCAATGCAGTGGGATTGTTGTTACACACTAGTCTGTAAGTGTCACTAAGGATGGAATGGAACCAAATAGTGTGTGTGGTTTCACTTGGCCGGTCAATACAAGCAATAAAGGTCGGCACCACTACACATCTGGTTTCACTAGCAAGTGAAAGGGTAATTGATCCTCCCTTCGGTGAAAGCGAGAACCTGTGTATTAGAACTTATTCATGTGCAAGTCGAGCGAAATCCACTTGGAGATATGATATAGTTTCACTCCAGCTCTAGCCTACAGTTGAAAGGCATGAGTGAACCCTTTCAAAAACTACTCACTCATAAAGAAGGAGTTTCATTGGAAGAGCCATTTATATGGGTAAGTGATTTCCCTTATTGATCTTAGAGTCCATTGTATAAAATAATTATACTAATAGTTGAAGCCTAAGAGATTCCCCTAATCGTATAGGTTGAATATTCAGCATGTAATGGAATAAGGATAGCTCATAAAAAGTGTGTGACATATTACTAATAAGCTAGGCCAGAGAAATGCTAAAGCCAGAAGCAGGAGCAGATTCAGTTGCTTACCTTGAACCAAGAGAATCTGTTCTAGGGGCTATTACCTCGAGAGGTAGAGACAGTGGTTTCATCACCATATGAACCAGGAGTTACCCTACTTATCCATATCTTCACCCTTTAGACAGTAGTATCACATTATTCTACTGTTATTAAGACACATTTTCATATTAGTCTCAGGCCTAAGGGATGAGGGAAGCAATAGGGATTTAAGAGCTTCAGTCCTTCAATAGGAATAGACTATACTACTTAGAATTAGATAATATCCTCAACCCCATGTGTTCCCAATGCCTCCAAGGGAAATTCAACTTGAGCCTTCTTCAAGGTTTCATGGTAGTCTCCTTTTCCATGCAATTCCCTGCATCATACTTCCATAAACACATAAATTTTAGTGTATAAATAATTATAACAATACACTGGTTACCTTACCTTGTTGTTCCAATCAGAATGCCTTGTAACTAAACACATACACCTCTCAAGGAACTCCAATTCCTTGACGAATTCAACCACAAATGGAAACTAGTTGTTATACTTGTCAGTTATATGTTTAGAAATATAAGACATATCCACATAATTTCAAACAAAATCAAGGTAGAGAATACTTCTTGTATGCAAAGCACTCATTCATTTGCAATTTCAATTTCCAAACATAGCTAAAGGAATTTTCACCCAATTCCTTTCGTTTAAATTTTCCTTGCTGCAATTAAGTCTTATTATGCACTGCTACATCACCCAGTTGTTAGTTATATAAAAAATCAACTATTACCTTGTCACACTAATGCCAATAATGTTTGCCTGCAACTGGTCACACATGTTAGCCACATGTTCCAAAGATCAAGATATCATATCTAGTATTTAAAATTAAGCTTTACCAATACTATCAACCATGCTATAATCAACCGTCAACTCATAGTCCTAAATCATAACACTACAACTATCATTGACTTGCACTCAAGTACATATCAACTGTCTCAACACATAATGTGTTAGTACAGCCATCTTAAAACAAAATCATTCCTTCATTCAATCTTATAGACACATACTCATATCATGAAATTAATCAAACATTCAATCAACTTGTAAACATACCATGCTAGAAAAATCAAATTGACTACATAATCAAACTCATACCTCAATGTATCTCAGGGGAGGCTACCACATTTGCACAATTCAATGCATATTAATATGACACAACATCACAAGTATATAATATCATACTTGAATTTCACAACCATAACCATCTACACATACCAATCCAAATTAGCATGATACATGTAATATCAAGATCTTAGTTGAAATTAACACAACCATCATGCATGTGACAACAATGCATATAACAGCAAGTTTCTATCCTTCGTAACTAATCGATGCATGTAAATGTGATCAAACTAATTAGATAAAAACTGTCATACCTGTAAACGCGTAACCATAAAAACATACATGTACATAAACCTAGTTCTTACAACAACCAATTAACCAACATACATGCATGCCCAAAATACAAACCCATATGACAATCTTCTCTTACCCCGAAGTCTAGTGTTGCAATCTTGCTATGGTGATCTACATCTTCTGCTCTATCTCAGCTAACACATCAACATCATGATGACACAAATTACATACAACGAGCTCACAATGCAGGTTTGACCTATTATACATGCATAACAATAACCATGAAAATGCATGCATAAAAACATATGGATAGTGACATGCATATACATATAACATACATTCACGACAAACAAATCCCAACAACAACATGACCAAATTATACATGGAAATGAAACTAAAACAATGACTACCACCATGCATACATAATAATCAGATATAAATCCTTCATGCATGCATGACAAACAAATTCCACCCATCTAGTCCAATGGGTGAACCATGCTTTGATACCACTATGTGGTATTAGATATCACACAAGATACCGGAAACTAGACACCACCCAAAGAGAAAGGAACCCATATCTGATACCACTCTATTACACCCTCCTCCTGCATTTAACCAAGCTAACCAGTCCACTAGGGTAAACATGTGACAATATTCCACTATGATGAGATTCAACCTCCTAGGTCACCTTAAGGAAGTGGAACCGATGGAAGACAATCAAATTTACCATTCACACATCCTACATAACCTCCACGATAAAACCAACCTTTATAGGTGCTTAACTCCTAAAGAAACTTGTATTTTACTGACCAAACACCCTAGTCCATCCCATGCCAAAGAAATAGTGTCACTGGAACCCTCCATTCGCTCCCACAACAAGGCCATCCCAATGATTGTGGACTTTTTTAGGTATTATTGTGCCAACAACCTCATATTTTGTGCCACTTTTTCATGGCTAGGATGTAGGCCACTGCCCATAACTCCACGAGACTTATAGAAATGATAAATAACACTGGAACAACGTTTCTAATGCAAACACTTGATAAATTACCTAATTGGAACCCTACTAGCCATAACATAAATTTCGTCAAACATGCTCAAATATGCAATCTATAGGTCTTAACAACAGATCTAAGCATAGGTGTCTCATACTTATCCGAGAATCACTAAGAAGCATTGATGCCTTGTCACGTTAACTGCATTATCATATACTAGGTCATATATTCATTGTTAATTCATTTAAAAATCAAAACATGATGGGACCCATGCATCATAACTGTCATAGAACATACTCATAACCATAATATAAACATTGTAAATATAAGAGATATAACCACCATATAATTGAAGAGATTTCCGGATTTTCCACTTTTTCAGAGAACAACCATATAAACCACAGAATATTAAGTACTTTACCCGTCAAATACAAGAGGAGAAAATCTCTTATTATCAGGTTTAAAATGTAGTTAGGTCTGAGACTTCCACGTACCACCCGACCATAGACTAGACTGAACCAAATCTCTCTTTCAACCAATCACCCCCATGCCATATTCAAAGCATGAATGTGGGATCTCATGAACACATCAAGAAAAACCAAACCAGGGTTTCCAGGGTCCTACCACCTCAACCCTCAACCAATGATTCTACCTTATGGTTGGACATCACTAAACATCACCAGATTGGTCTCTACCCAAGTTTTCCATGTTTGTTCCAACCAAGGCTCCACGACTAGTAACTCAACCCAAGTTGTTACATGGCTCCAGAGCATTTTTCCAACCAAAGCTCCAGGAACTAATAACTTAACCCATAGAAAAAGGAATATAAGAACCAACTAGAAACGAAAGGAAATTAACCCCCAACACCGTGTCTATCTGAGAAATGGCAAGGCTAGGAAAAACCACTGCAAGAAAAACATGATGTACTTGTTGATCCCAATGTACTCTTGCACTTTCCTGCTTCTTCTTTTCCTTCTTGCTCCAAAATCCAAGTATGCCACACTCCTTCAAGAATGTTCCAAGAAAACTCTAAGTGTGCAAGAGTATGATAGAGAGAGAATATAATGAGACGTCCAAAACTGACAAAAATCTAGTAAAATCTTGCCAAACTAATCCTCAAAATCCTTTTTTATCAATGAGGCCTCTATTTTCTTCATTTTCCATTATTTTCCTTCAATTTCCTCATGACATGCAACCTGTGACCTTTCATCTTCCTTTTCTCCTAATTTCCATTATTTTCATAAATAAAATTTCAATTAATTCCTCATGCATTTCCAAAGCCTTTGCCATTGCCTTTTCCAATTTCCTTAGCCATAATAAACCGAATTAAAATCCACTAGGATGTTTTACCCAACATTAACCTTGGAATACGTGTCCCATGACCTTGGACTTATATTATTTTTACATGGAAATTCAACCAAGGTTGTTACAACTTGTTAGAGCTCAAGGAAACTCTAGCTGGGTTAGAGAAGGGATAAAACCCTACGAGAGCATAGGAAAAGCATGATAAGAAGTCGAGAAAATGGTTCTCCAAGATTTTGAAAAGTTGAAAATTTTGGGTTTGTTGTAGCAGCTACAACAATTGGTGAGTAGGACCTCATAATCTCTACTTGACCTCTAGTTTAGATGAAGTCTAATCCTTAGAGGTGTTTTCCATCCACTTCATTATAGTTGATTTTAACTATAATAGAAAAATGGTACAGTAATATAATGATATACCATCCAAATTATCTCCTCTTCTCCAACCTGCAACCTTGGTATCCTCCTTTAACAAAGGAATTCTTAACAAAATGACAAAGATCTCATGCTATTTCTACCTCTCTAGTTATAATTTCCCCTTGACATTACTATTTTATATAGGCCTTTTTCCCTCTCTAGGATAATGTATCTAGACACATATGGGCTCCATAAGTTAGGAAAATTACACAATAATTTCCCCATAGCCAACTCATGAAAAAATCAATTGATTTGATCTCCTAAAAAATGACAAAATATGGAAGGCTCAACAATGTCGTAGGTTGCAAAAAGAATATTTGCATCCATCAAATCTGTCTATAGATTGTGAAAAAGAGGAGTGTCATAGGGTGTAAGTTGAGACACTACTATAGAAGAGGAAAAATCAAGGGAAAAATATATATATCAAGGTAAAAAAGGTAAGGTTCCTATAACTGACTCAATGCAAGTAAAATGGGCTATAATAGATGCCCCCTAATGCATGAGTTCAAAAGAAAAACCAATCTCTAACAGTTTCTATTCAAGGATAATAGATGCATCAAAAGGAATAGTCTCCTTGGGATTAGAAATTGAATCCATGACCTATAAGATGAATTTCTAGAAGGAGACCCATCTCTGAGGGAGTCACGTGGAATAGACATAGTGACAAACCATGTGGGAAAAGAATCCTGATCATATTCCATATTGGGATGGAGTTTATAACCAACTTCAAGGGGTACTGATGAAAATACTGAATAGGAAATATATTTTGCTAAATGTGGAATATGCTCACCATATTGATCTATTTCTGATGGAGAAGGCACCACCCAAGGGTGAGGAGACCAATAGGGTCTACTGGTGATGGAAGAGACCATGTGCATAGGAGAAAAAAAAGAGGAAGGAACATTAAGAATGGGTAAATGAAATATATTGATACGTGACGAGGTTTTCAAAAGTCCCACACGAATACTCTCATAAGCCAAAGGGTTATCTCCAACATATGGAACAAAAGTTCCTATATGTGTATGTTTGGTAAATGACACATAATATTCTAACTGATTGATCAAAACATTCGTTCCTTCATGAGGAAATTGAAGCACACAAAACACCAAATACATAATATAATTCACAACATATAACCAACTATGATCAAGGATAAAATTATACTATAAAGGAGTGTCAACAAATGCAACATCGCCATGCACGATTTTCCCCCTAACTCAATAGAAAATGAAGGGAGGACACCTTGACGCACAAAATTATAACCATTGAAGGATTACACAGTAGTACTTGACTTAATGAATGTTATAGAACCCCACGTCCACAAGAGTGTCAAATATATCAAATATGAAAATGTGTACAAAGATATGGAAAAAAACCTAATGAGTGAGTCTAAAATGAGAGGTGTTTGTGTCAAACATGATCAAACGTGACTCTGAGGGGTCAACCACATGGATAGTAGTCAACAAGCCTTTACATTATTTGGGGAATCTCTACAAAACCTCTAGAGAATACATGGCCCAAGGTGCTTGGGATAAATATTCAACAATACTATAATGTTGAGAATCCCGTGCATTAGGGTTGTGTGTCAATTTATGGATAACACCCTTAGGTGAGTAGTATACTAGCTCCAAAGGCTTATCTAGCATGATAGGTCTAGTGGTACAATAGGGATGACCAATTCCTTAGAATAAGAACTCAAATCAAGAGCATCGTAAGACTTAGCTATAGTAGATAAGTTAATTTGTTTAGTACATGCATGAATATGTACATAGCTCTAAGGGATAATATCCCCCCCCCCCCCCCACTACCCCCAGGGTGAGTTAGAGGAGCTTGCACAACCATTTCTTGTTGTGGCTAGAGGGGGAATGGATGAGTCAAAATTGTTGGCTACTAGGTCATTTTCAGTGGTGCAAGAAGGTGGTGGAATTAATTGATACATGGGAACTCATGAGTCAAATGATATACGTGAAAAATCTTACAAGGAAATTTCACCTTTCAGTGTTTCTCATTTGTGCCTCCACCCTGGTTGGGTAAGTTTTGAGTAGTTTCTTGAGAATTTTTAGAATTATTCTTCCACTTTTTATTTTTACTGCCAAGTTGTTGAGGATTATTTGGTGTTGTGGAATTTACCATGACAATCTTGGCACTCTAATCAGAAGATTGTTCTTGTTGAGAACCATATGCTCTTCCTAGGGCTTGGGATGTGACAATCATTTTCCCTAGTTGAGTATCTAACTGTCTCACAATATTAGAAGAAACAAAACTGATGACACTAATAGAGTGTAGTCTTAGCTTAGGTCGTTATGGATCAATTAAAGGTCAAGGATAATTAGGACTAATATCATACAAAATTCCCAACCACTACAAGGAAAATACCCTCTAGCAGAGTTTTTTATGAAAGCCCCTATAAAAAATAACCCAAAAATATGTTATAATGTAGGTCACTACTGGATTTGGGTGTGTAGATGTTTCAACTTATGTTTTTTAATAGTGTATCTATAGCACTTACGCACTGATGCATTATTATAACTATACACATTGGTGCTTAAAGCACATGGTACATCGTGGCAAAGTTATTTTTTATAAAAATAAAAAAATAATGATGTGTAAAATATATAAGGTGCATCAGTGCATATACTACTCGATAGCACCACAAATGGGTTAAATTTAAAAAATTGTAGGTCGTAAAATTCATTTTACCCATTTAGGTGCTATACTATCATAACACCCCAATGATAAACCCGTATATGAACACCCTAGTGAATAAATAATATGGTGCACCATTGTGGGGTTTTTAATTTAAAAATAGCAATGCGCTTCTTATTATATGCACATGTGTCATTAATTGAATGGAAGGCCCCAATGTTTTATATAAAATGGTGCACCGTCGGAGTGTTATTTTTTATAAAAATAAAAACAATGGTGTTCTACTTTATTAAAGCACACCAGTGCATATACTATTCGATAACACCAGACAAGGGTTAATTTTAAAAAAAATGTTGGTTGTAAAAATAATTTTCACCATTTCGGTGCTATACTCATATAAATCTCCAATGATTTCCCTTTTTACAAAAGCCCCAATGTGTAAAAATCATGGTGCACCGTGGCAAGGTTTCTAATTTAAAAAACATTGATGAACTACTCATATAAGAAGCATTGGTTCCATTAATAGAGTTGTACATCCTGATGTTTAATAAAAATGGTGCACCATTCGAGGATTATTTAAAAATAAATAAATACATGGCGTGCTAAGTAACTTAGGAGAAAAAGTGTGGATACTACTCTATAGCACCACACTAGTGTTCAATTTAAAAAAATGCCAGTTGGAAAATTCATTTTAACCATTTCGGTGCTATACTCCCACGAATCCCCAATTCTATGACCTTTTATTAATGCCTCGCTGCGTATAAAACATGGTGTATTGTTGCAGGGTTTTTAATTTAAAAATAGCAGTGAACTAGGTGAATTCAGAGCACCATTTCATATACTACTTGATGCCACTGGACAAAGGTTCAATTTAAAATATGTCGGTCGTAAAATTCATTTTCACCATTTCGGTGTTATACTTCCACGAAGCACCATTGTGTTGTTGTTGCTAGAATGCCCTCCAAAATTTTGGCTTTCATCCAAATTTTAGAGCCTACTTTGACCTTGCAAGGTGTCAATCCTAGTGATAAGAGACAATCCATGTATATCCTCTAAGTTTTCTAGTCCCTTTGTGAAGAAAACTAAAGTGTCATATTTCGGCATGGGAAGTGTTGTACATTATGAAAGTAAAGTTCTAGTATATTCTAAGAGGAAAAATTGGTATTAATGGGTCCCATTTATCATGTGGACATGTATTAGACTCATTCCCAAAGATTTAAGCACTGTTGTACTAGTGTCATCATTGTCGTCTCAAAGTGCACCTTAAGTGTTGCACTTGGAGGAGAATGTTATTTTGTTGTCGCATTAAGGGGTTCATGTTGAATCTAAGTGTTAAGTGTTATATATTGCGTTGTCGATGGTTTTGAGTGTGTGATTATGTTGAATTCCTACCTTGGTTTCATCTCCAAAGCATTGATCCCACACTTATAATCCAAATTGTGGAATATTTCATGCCCATCCAACCTAAGCTCACTCTGCCCTTTTGAACCATCTATTGCATAGTTTCAAGCTCAACCTACATCCCTTGCCTCCCGGAACTGCACAATGCATAGTCACTATCTCCAAGGACTGTACATTGCACAGTCACAGTTCTCAATCTTGATCTCTTCCACTCCAGAACTACACAATTTTTTCTCCCATATAGTCTCTTTCTACACATTGTGCAATCCTAGTCTATACTATGTCTCCTTGGCTCCTTGAACTACACAACTACATAATCCAACTACCCAGGCTTCCTTTAGAACTGTGCATTATGCAGTTACAGTGAATAAGCTTGCCTCATTGTGATCCTCAACTAAGCAATAATTCTTCATAGGCTTCCAAAACTGTGCATTACGTAGTTGCAAGCCTCTGTTCCTCACTCTTATTCTGTCGAACTACACATTCCATAGTCCCTAAGCCTTCCTTCCTTTCCAGTACTTAGTTCTAGGTAAACCAGTTATTTTCATGAAGAATGTTATAATAGGGGATTTCTAGACTAAATTCATCTTGTCATGAGTGAATTCCAATTGTAGGTACTACATTTTGGTGATGGCTCACATTAATTTTCATTTTCTACCATGATATGCTTGGTAGGAATATTGATGGGTGCTTTTCATATTTCATGGCCTAATGTGATTAATATGTGGGAGAAAGAAGAATTTTTAGAGATATTTACTATGCAAGGGCTAATTGGAGATATCTAGAGAGAATATAGGGGGGCTTGTCCACTGCATTAACTCCCCACCTTAGCTTTAGATAAAATATTCTCACCAACAACTTGAATTCAGTAGCAGTCGAGGAACTCATGTGCATGTGAAGATCCAAGGGATCCTTATCCACCAATCTCAAAATTTGGAGGGAATCACTCCTCTTTTCAAGGGAGCTTCCCCTTAGCTACTTTTTATATAAATAAACTAGCCAAAAGGCTCATTCAAAGTTTTGTTGTATTTAGGAGTATCTACCAAGTGCGTAGTGCTTGAAATTGTTATTCTCATCTTTCATACGATGTGTGTGACTCCTATTTTCTGCAAATGAGAAGTTCACTATTGGTCTACATTCGAGTTAGTTTTAGAGGGATGAAACCCTTGGGTTTGAGCCCAACCCAGAGGCCTTAGTCCCTCTCGTGTATTTCTTCCTTTTTCTTGTTCAAGTCATTGTAATTATTTTCTTGTTTTAGTAGGTATTATACCATAAAACTTGTAGTTGTTGGCTTTCCTATCACCTCTCTTATGGGAAGAGTGATTAGAAGACCTACAATAACCCAAAAATATGTGTTTATGCTTTCTTGGAAATTGTAAAGTATTGGACTGTAATCCTTCTGCATGTTTATTTTCTACAACTTAGAATTTAGAAGCATTGGTTTGGAAATTAGAATTGTGTTGTAGGGTAGAGTATATTTTAATGAAATTCAACTCATATTTTCCATGTTAATTTACTTTGCTGTAAAATTTATCATTTTATGCATGTGTTTGACTAGTTTGCAGGGATTTTGTTGGCCTTTAGGGGTGGGCACACCTTTCTACATCCACCTAGACCATTCCATACCCCTCCTAGACACCTTACTAATCAGGAGATCATGTCCAAGTGAAAAAATGCTCAAAAATGGAAATTCTCAGAATGGTTACAATCTGAATGAACAGAAAGGCCTCATCGCTGCGATTCTCACACCATGAACAGGAATTAAATCCGATGTCGTATGTGAAAGTTACCGAGGATTGAAATGATCCAGTGACCTCCAAAACAAGACTTTTTGACTATGATTTTGTCAATTTGTAAAAAAATTATTATGGAAAAATTTCATTTTTATTAAGTTTATTTGACAGCCTATCAGAGGGTGCCACATGGCCTTCCCAGAGGCTGCCACGTGGCCCTAGGCTCAAGGTTAAAAAGCATATGAAAATGTTGAAAGTTAGGGAATTCAAACCCTAACCCGACTACATGGGCAGGGCCAACCCGACCAACACACCACGGGCAAGACTTGTTGAACGGGTGAGTCGGGTCATTGATGAACTGAAGTCAGGCAGAGGTGAACAGAGGCAAAGTCGAGTTGCCTTGTGTAGTGGTTGAACGTCCATTCGGGTTGTCGGTAAATGAAGAGTCGGGTCATGTGTTGAACGACATAGAAAGTGGGTTAAGGCCCTACACAGCCAACCCCTATCCATGCGACCGTCAACGAAAAAAACCGGGCACTAAAACATTTGTTCTGGTGGAAAGTAAGGGGGCTAGCCCTCAGAGCTAGCCCCTACTCCATGTAATCTTCAAGCTGTGACCAAGGGCGCAGTTTTAAAACTTATCCGCTAGTGCTAAACCACCCGGAAAAACTGCATATGAACGTGCCCATAAACTGACAGTCACATTAAATGTTATCACTATTTTAGAGTGTGGTTCCACCTAATCTACCTGTCCAACGAATTTGATGGAGCTAACTGGAGTTCCTCTAGTTTTGGAGGAGGTTTTCTAGTGCCACTGAGCAAAAACTTGTTTGGGTTATAATTTGCTCAATTTTTGACCAAACAAGATGAAATGTTAGTCAATTTTGGCTTTCTGGAGCATTCTGGAGAGTTTGGGATAGGTTGCAGAGTGAACAGAGGTGTTATTCATCCATTTTTTTCTTCAGGGAAGAGGAAATAGCCATCAGGGCCATCAGGGAGATGGAGCTGTATTGGGTTGTATTTCACTGTTTAAGGTGAAACAAAATCCAATTTTAGCTTATTTATGTCTTTTGAAGTCAAATTCACAACTTTTTTTTCCTGTTTAGGATTTTTTTCACTATGTAACCATTTTGAGCAAATTAATAGAGTAAGGACATGCCATTGGGGAGCCTTGGACCGGTAGATGTAACCCAGGAGGGGTGAACTGCCTCATAATTTTGCTGTGTTATGAAATGGTGAAGTTTACTTGTTGTTTATTTCTATTGTGATATGTTAAACAATAAGTTTAATTAACAAATACTCACACATAAAACTCAAGAACATTACCAAAACCACTTTGTTTAACTTGTAAGTCATGGAGAACACTTTGCACACTAAATTATATGGAAATGGATACTTTGCATAGCATTACAAATAGTTCCATTTTTAGATCAGATGGTATCAAAGCTAGATTTTTACTCTGCATTTGTTCTTGTGCAAAGATATAGTTGACTTTTTGCAAGTTTTGATGCTTACTAGGCTTAAGCTCAAGAGAGGGGAAGGACACTTGGTTAGAGCTCAAAGTAATCCTCAACCAAGAAGGGCCAAAGAGCCACCTCCAAGAGACATTGAAGAAGCCTCAAGCATGTCTTCAAGAGAAGGAGAAGCTCTTGAATACATTGATCCCAAAGAAGAGGATCAGTGTTCCAAAAGGCTTTCTGGGACATGACGGAGATGGTGAGGATACTCTACCAAGAAAGGAATGGCAAGCTTGTAGCAGAAGGGTCTAGAAATTAGAAAGAAGGAGAGGGTTCTTCAGGAGGAAAGAAAAGTGATGACAAGTCAAAGAAAGGACATGGAGATAATGGTGATCCACCATCCCCATATTCATCCTCTTCCTCTACATCGTCATCCTCTACTTCGGTGAATCAATCTCAAAGGTCTAAAGCCACTGGTAAAAGTCCATTTTTAAAGCTTGATGTTAAATTTTAGTTGCCTATGTTTAATGGTGAGGTAAATGCAGAGAAACTTAACAATTGGATAAGACAGTTGGAATTTTACTTGAGGATATAGAACCTTCATGATGACGACACCAAGATACAGTTAACCTCTTTGAGAATGGATGGAGCAGCATTGGTATGGTGGGAAGCCGAGACCAAGAATGAAATTAAAAAAACATGGTAAGATCAATTTATCATGGGCTGAATTTATTACTGCAATTAAAAAGAAATTTTATCCATTATCTCAATTACAGAAGGCTATCATGAATTGGAAAAACTTCAGACAACTTAAGGGACAAAATGTACAAGACTACACCCAAGAGTTTAGGAGAAGAGCACTCTTATTAGGGATAGACTTACAAAGACAAGTACTTTGCTGAAATATATAGGTGTTTTGCACAACTACCTTAGACATACTATCCTTATGTTCAATCCTACTAGTCTAGACGAAGTTTGTGTATAAGCTGTGCATTTAGAGGCTAGAGGGAAAAGCACTTTTGATGAGGGTAGAAACAAGACTTTTAAGGGAGAAAACAAAGATAAAAAATCTAAGGGAAAAGGAAAAAAGAATGCATCTGTCAAACAAGAGGGTGAGAAAGTGATATGTAAACACTATTCAAGAGAAGGCCATGAAGAGAAAAACCATTGGAAACTTCATCCTGAAAAAAGAACTCAGTTTAACAAAAACAAAGGAAAGAAGAAAATTGCAGCTACTACAACTACACCACAAGACTTAGGTGATGATTCAGGTGACGAAACCAAAATTGTAGCCATGGGTTTGTAGAGTATGAAGGGAAAGGACACTAAAAATAAGCCAAGCACTAGTACTTCAAACTATCATTTACAAGCTCCAAATGAGGAAGAAAGAATTTAATTGTTCCATGTGAGGGTAGTCTCAAAACATACAAAAATTGACACATTGTTTGACAGTGGGTCACAAGCAAATCTCATATAAGAAGACTTGGTAAAAAAACTTAAAATTGAGACCATTCCACATCCAAAGCCATATCCACTTGGTTGGATATGCAAGGATGCAAACTTACAAGTCTCAAGAAAGTGCATATTGCGTTTTGCAATTACTGCACACTTTATTGACATAGTTGAACTTGATGTAGTACCGTTTGATACATCAGGAATTGTTTTGGGAAGTCCTTACTTCTTTGATAGGAAAGCGATCTTCCATCGCCATGAAAATAAGTATCATATTTCTAAATATGGCAAGGATTTTATTGTCAGAGCACATCGCAAGAAGACCAATATAGTGATGGTAAATGCGGGATAGGTAAAAAGGTTAGTGAATTCTAGTAAGAGTTTTGTACTTCTTATGGTTAAGCCTAAGGTTGATGTGAAACATGAGTCATTTGAAAATTGTGATTCCAAGTTAAAATCAGATTTATATGATGTAGTCGATGCACATCATGAGATGTTTCAGGAACCGATAGGTTTGCCCCCTAAAAGGGAGATTCAACATGAAATCCAGTTACAACAAGATTGTCCTCTTCCTAACATAGGCATGTACTACATGTCTATCATGGAGAATTCTGAAATGAAGAGGCAAATTAAGGAATTTTTAGAGAAAGGTTTCATAAGACCAAGCACTTCACCATGTGGGTCACTGATAGTGTTGATTTCAAAGAAAGATGGAACTTGGCGCATGTGTGTGGACTTTAGGGAATTGAACAAAATAACGGTAAAGAATCGTTACCCACTCTCAAGGATATATGATTTGTTAGATCAGCTGAAAGATGCTAAATATTTCAAAAAGTTAGACTTACGTAGTGGTTATCATCAAGTTAGAATTGCAGAAAGTGACATTTGGAAGACAAAATTTAAAACCAAATGGGGAATCTTTGAGTGGCTTGTTATGCCATTTGGTTTATGCAATGCACCTGCAAATTTCATGTGGGTAATGGATGATGTCTTACGTCCTTTTCTTGATGATTTTGTTATTGTATACTTAGATTAAATCTTAATTTTCAGAAATACTAGAGAATAGCATGTCATGCATGTTAAGAAAGTACTTGATATTTTGAAGAAGAATCAGTGATTTCTTAAAATCTCAAAGTGTGAATTTGGAAAGACTTATTTGGTTTATTTGGGTCACATATTGGGAAGAGGTTCTTTGAGAATTTATCCTTCTAAAGTAGAAGCCATTGTGAATTTTCCTACTCCCAAATCCATTAAAGAGGTAAGAAGTTGTTTGGGTGCAGCTTAGTATTGGAGGAAGTTTATTTCTAACTTCTCTGCCATAACAGCTCCTATGCATGCAGTGACAAGTGTGAAGCGTGCTTTCCAATGGGGTGGAAAGCAACATAAATATTTAAATTCTTTGAAAGACAATATAAGTTCAAATCCATTCCTTGCATTACAGGTCTTGAGACAAACATTCGAGATTTAGACCGATGCTAGTGATTACACCATGGGTGCAGTTCTCTTACAACATGGTAAGCCTATCGCATTTCATTCTGAGACATTTAATGGTGTTGTTGTGAATTATCCTACATATGATAAGGAGTTGTATGCGTTGGTACAAAGCGTCAAAAAGTGGAAACACTATTTGATTCGAAAAGAAACGTTTGTTCATACCAACCATCAGCCTTTACAGTACTTGCAGTCGCAAAGTAAATTACAGCAGTCACGACATTTCAAATGGATGGGTTTCCTACAACAATTTCACTTGGTAATAAGGTACAAGAAAGGTATTTTCAATAAAGTTGCTGATATGATTTCAAGGCATATTATTAGTGCTACTACTTTACTTAAGAATGATTCTATTGTACATGAGAGCTACATAGAACAATATGCATCAGATGTTGATTTTAAGGATGTGTATGCTAACTTGAGTGAAGGTAATCATGTTGAGGAGAATGATTATCACTTGCATAATAATTTTCTATTTCATATGGGCAAGTTATGTATACCACAGGGGGAGAGACTAAGTGTCATGAGAGAAGCTCATTCTTCTCTTATTGATGGACATTTCGGGGTAAGAAAAATGGTGGCACATTTATAGAGGTATTGTTATTGGCCTCGCATGGTAGATAGTGTTTCACGTTTCATTATAGGTTGTTCATTATGTGCTACAAGCAAGCCTAGCAATAGGAATCTTGGTTTATATACGCCATTTATGA
Organism: Pinus albicaulis; assembly: GCA_034641835.2. Lineage (NCBI taxonomy): Eukaryota > Viridiplantae > Streptophyta > Pinopsida > Pinales > Pinaceae > Pinus > Pinus albicaulis. The sequence goes on along the minus strand of CM076582.1, from coordinate 155,920,124 downwards.
TACTTTCTAGACCATGGGAAAGTGTTTCTATGGATTTTGTTGGTGGTCTACCATTGTCTAGAAAGCAGTATGATTATCCTTATGTAGTAGTTGATAGATTCAACAAGATGTGTATTCTTATGCCATGTAAGAAATATATAACTGCTGAAAAGACTGTTGATTTATATTTTCAACATGTATGGGTTCATTATGGCTTACCTACTTCTATTGTTAGTGACATGGACTGCAAATTTGTTGGGAATTTTTGGTCCAATTTATGGAAGAGGATGGGTACCAAGTTGAAGAAGAGTACGGATTTCCATCCACAAACAGATGGAAAAATAGAGGTAGTGAGAAAAACCATTGTAAATCTCTTGAGAGGTTATTGCGGCAAGCATCCCAAGCTTTGGGATGAGAATTTGTATTACATTCAGCATGCTTACAACCAGGCCAAGCACTCTTCTACAAATACTTCACCTTTTGAAGCTTTTTTTGGGTATTTTCCTAAGTCACCTTTAGATTTCATTCTTGAGAAGGATGTTGCCATTGATGGGCATAGTGAGATTAACAAAGCTCACATGTTCATTGAAAGAATTGAGCTCATACATCAGCAAGTTTAAGAACATCTTGAAAAAAGTCAAGGCAAGTACAAGGAGAGGCATGACAAACACAGAGTTGATCATAAGTTTCAAGAAGGAGATGAGGTATGGCTGCATATTATTAAGGAAAGAATGCAAGGAGAAGGTTAAAAGCTGAAGCCTATTCGTTATGGTCCATTCAAGATCCTTAAACAAGTTGGAAATAATGCTTTTCAACTAGATTTGCCTTCATATATGCAAATGTATTCCATTGTGAATGTGGAAAATTTATGTTTGTATGAACCTCATTTAATTTTTTATCATGAAAGTGACATTCAGCTACCATCCATAGAGGATTTATCGCCAGAATTTTTAGATGAGATAAAAGAGGATGCTATCCTTGACAGAAGGACACACACTTCGAGGAGGGGAAGTGTTGATTATCTTCATATTGGTCTTAAAGGCAACAAACCGAGTAATGCAAAATGGATGGAGGTGGAAAAGGTGAGGGATCTATACCCTCATCTTCTAAATAGGTAATTGAAGTCTTTTGGGGTCCAAAAGCTTCCCAATGGGGAGGTGTGATCAGGGGATCATGTCCAAGTGAAAAAATGCTCAAAAATGGAAATGCTCAGAAATGGTTGCAATATGAACGAACAGAAACGCCTTGTCACTGCGATTCTGGTGCTATGAACGGGACTTAAATCTTATGTCGTATGTGAAAGTTACTAAGGTTTGAAATTGTCTAGTGACCTCCAAAATAGGACTTTTTGACTATGATTCTGTCAATTTGTAAAAAAAAATATTATGGAAAAATTTCATTTTTATTAAGTTTATTTGACAGCCTATTAGAGGGTGCCACATGGCCTACCTGGAGGATTCCAAGTGGCCCCAGGCTCAAGGTTAAAAGTCATATGAAAATGTTGAAAGTTAGGGGATTCGAAACCTGACCCGACTACACGGGTAGGGCTGACCCGACCAACACGCCACGGGCAAGACTTGTTGAATGGGTGAGTCGGGTCATTGATGAACTGTATTCGGGAAAATGTGAATGGAGGCAGAGTCAGGTCACCTCATGTGGTGGTTGAACGTCCATTCGGGTCGTCGGTAAATGAAGAATCAGGTCGTGTGTTGAGCGACAAAGAAAGTGGGTTAAGCCCCTACGGGGCTAGCCCCTATCCATGCAATCGTCAATGAAAAAAATCAGGTGCTAAAACATTTGTTGCAGTGGAAAGTAAGGGGGCCAGCCCTTGGAGCTTTCCCCAAATCCATGTAATCTTCAGGCTGTGACCAAGGGCATAGTTTTAAAACTTATCCGCCAGTGCTAAACTGCCTGGAAAAACAACATATGAACGCACCCATAAAATGATAGTCACATTAAATGTTATCCCTATTTTGGAGCATGGTTCCACCTAATCTACCTGTCCGACGAATTTGGTGGAGCTAACTGGAGTTCCTCTAGTTTTGGAGGAGGTTTTCTAGTTCCACTGGGCAAAAACTTGTTTGGGTCATAACTTTCTCAATTTTTGACCAAACAAGACAAAATTTTAGTCAATTTTTTCTTTTTGGAGCATTCTAGAGAGTTTGGGACAGGTTGCAGAGCAAACAGAGGTTTTCTTCAGCCATTTTTTCTTCAGGGAAGAGGAAAGAGCCGTCAGGGCCATCAGAGAGATGGAGCTGTGTTGGGTTGTACTTCACTATTTAAGGTGAAACAAAGCCATTTTTAGCTTATTTATGTCTTCTGAAGTCAAATTCACAACTTCTTTTACTTTTTTAGGGATATTTTTCACTATGTAACCATTTTGAGAAAATTAATAGAGCAAGGACATGCCATTGGGGAGCCTTGGACCGGTAGATGTAGCCCAGGAGGGGTGAACTGCATCATCATTTTTTTGTGTTATGATATGGTGAATTTTACTTGCTGTGTATTTCTACTGTGATATGTTAACAATAAATTTAATTAACAAAACCTCACACATAAAACTTAGAAACATTACCAAAACCATTTTGTTTAACCTACAAGTCATAGAGAACACTTTTCACACTAAATTATATGGAAATGGATAATTTTCATAGCATTACAAATAGTTCCATTTTCAGATCACTTACTTTGCTTCTAAAATTTTCCACCAAGATCACTCTACTAGGGTAAATGGATGACACCGTGGGCACAAGATTTGGTTCAAGATAGACCTCTGAAGGATACTAGGCTTGGTTAATGTGCTCCAATGCCCTTCATTAAGCTTATTATACCTTCATCCACTTTCTTCTACCTTCAAGACACCATTCATGTCATCAAAATTCTCTCGGTTCCCCTCCTATAGTAAAAAGGGGCCTCCTGTAGCAGTTCCTGTAGCAGACTTGTAGTATTGTTTTATTCAACCAGATTTTCTCCAGATTCTGATCCTTGAATATTGAAGTTGAATAATGGACCACAATAATTGATTTCATGATAAAGGAATACTTTAAGACCAGTCCAATCCCATCCTCTCATAATTGCAAACATAAGAGAAAAAATAGAATTATAATTAACATTTTTTCATAGTTGTGTTGAAGATTGAATTTATCATTTTCAAGCAAGTTTCAAATAGGTAAATAGGTGATGCAGGTAGGTTTTTAATTTTATTAAGTATTCAAATAGAGTATCATGGTTTACTTCAGCAACTAGACTAGCCTTTTTCTTTCATGCAATTTCAATCAACATTTACATTGAATGAATGTCATTTTCAATTATATAGTTAGAATTATGTTCATCTCCTTGCAATCATGACATGATTTTATGTGTGTAGTTAGATGGAGGAGTGGTATTTGAAAACCTTGATTTGATCTCATGACTGAGGGTGACATGATTAGAACCTAACTTATTGTGGATATGAACCTAACATCTTCACCTCCTAGTTTGTATGAACCTCGAGTTGATAATTTAAGTTGAGAAGCCTTTGGGAATTGCAACATCCTTGGCACAATAATAGGGCTTATCACTTTTTGGTGCCATTTACAGAGAGGTGTCTAAGGAGGAGTTTTTTCTACTCGAGTTTTTTTTTTTCTTTTTTTCCATAAGTCTTATTGTTTTGAAAAAAAGTGAAAAAAAAGAGATTTAATTCTTTCATGTCTCATAGTACTAGCGATAGTCAAGGGAAATTATTACCAAAAACCCCACCCCCTCAAGTAGTTAACCTCCAATCTTAGGTGATTGTGCGCTTCCATATCTTAAAATAAGGGAGAAACCTAATATTCTTAAGGAACCCATAGGGGAAGAAGAATCTACCTCACGTACCCAAACCATGGATGAGAACATGAACAATGAGATTTTCCCTATTAGAGAAACCAATGGAGAGGATAGAATGAAGAATATAATCCCTCCTTCCCTTCCACATTTCCATAGCCTAACCTCTGAGGACCTTGAAACCTTCATGATTGAGTTTTTTGTTGTTTGTAGGACCTATGACTATTCCTATGATGCGCATAAGCTGAATTTTTTCCATCTGACCTTAAAGATGCAGCCTTGCATTGGTTTATGAGTTTACCTGGAGACAACACCACTACCTGGGCCTAATGAAACAAGCCTTCAATGAAAAATATAGGGATTATCATAGGACCAAAGAAACAAAGGAATAAATATTTAGGATGAACCTTGGGCCTGATGAATCTTTAGAGGACTATGAGGAAATATTCCAACTCAATTATAGGAGCGCTAACTATACCTTTGATCATGAATCAATCAAGTTAGTACTTCTCCGAGGGATCAGGGAGGATGTAATGGAAGCCATCAACATGTTATATGGATGAGATATCTAAAAATTTCCTTATGATGACATCAAAACTATATTCAAGAGTAACTCTAGGGTTTCTAATAAAAAGGGCATGTCTAGCCAAAGCTTGGTCAGTTCCTCTCCCTCTAAAACAACCATCAAGCATGAGATAGGAAGTATGTTGGAGGAGTTTAAGAGTGAAATGTTGCATACCTTTTCCCTACAAATGGATACTATGCAGGTCAAAAGGAATCAAGAGGAAACATAAATGGCACTAGCTATCTTCTTCCCTATATGCACTAAGAGACATCCTTGGAATGAGTGCTCAATAAATTTCATAGAAGTATGTTTGGTCTTTGAAGAAAACCATGCAATAGAAAAATTTATCTCTCTACCAGGCCTAAAGGCTATATACCAAGGGTAGAAGGTGATGTAGGGAAACTCTACTTCATTAACCAAAGGAGGCCCCAATGCCCTTGACCATATTAATGGGGCATGCAAGGTGTGGACTATGCTCGTTAAAATCCAAATCAAGATGCACATTTTCATTCTTGGTACCCTTCCACTCATCCATCATGGTCCACACCTCCTCCTTTGCCTTATTCTCATAAATATCCTCCTCAACCTATCAACCCTCCTTTCTAGCCATATCCACCCCAATATTCCCAATGGGTCAACCCCTCACTAGGGTGGACGCCTCAAAAAACCCAACCTATTACTCTATTTCCTCCACCTCAACCTCAATCACAACTTCCTCACCATACTCCACCTAATAAAACTCAAATTCTAGCTCAACCCAATCTAAACTCAAACAATAAGGAGGCACAACCTGTTTACAATTGGGAAACATCTTGTACTATTTATGTTATGGAGATCCAAGATATGAACCTTTGTTCTGGGTAGGTTCTCCCATATAATCACCCACCTTCTCCACCTAGATAAATTGAAGAGGAGAAGGAAGAGACTGCCCCTCAAGCCAATGGAAATCCTTATCCTAAAAGGTTGGTTCACCCTAAATAGCACACCCCAGAAGAGTTTGATCTTATGGGAGAATTAAAGAACTTGTGTTTCAAAATACCCTTTCTCTAGACCATCAATGATGCTCCCATTTACAACAAGCTTGTCAAGGAATAATGTTTCAAAAGGCCTGGGAGAATAAGAAGAGATACCACCACTATTAATTTTCTTGGATAACTATTTGATATTATTCTTGGGAGGGTGATCTCCCCAAAGTACTTGGATCCTAGTAGCCCAGTAATGGATGTGAGCATCGACTGAATATGGTCACTAATACCTTGATTGACCTTAGGGCTACAATCAATGTGATGACCAGTGAAACAATACTCAAGGTCAACCTCCAAGGGGCCTTGAGGAAGACCACTACAGTATTGTAACTTGAAGATGGGTCCATAGTAGATCCTAAGGGATTTATTGAGGATGTAATGGTATTCATTAAATCATGGGAGTATCCCACATATTTCCTTGTCCTCCATCCCAAAACCAAGTTTAATTACTATCCTCTCATTCTAGGAAGACCTTGGTTGGCCACTACTGATGCCTACATTAGTTGCAGGGCTGGGAACATGACCGTAAAAAATGGTCATATATCAAAACAAATTGTTTTGTATCCTCTTGCTAAACCTTCTGTTGAGAATGGATTTCCTTTGTGGTTATAGGATGAGGAAGAGGAATAATTTTATCGGACATCTCTCTATCCAATATTCACTCTAGATACTGCTTTGGGGGGGGTTGGCATCTTAATGCATATTATATTATTGACAATGTCTTACAGAATCAACCCCCCATTGCCATTTCAATTGATGAACTGATGAAAGAATACAAGATTAATCCTCTGAATGGTTTGTGCTCCACTCAATCCAACCTATAACATGTCAAGGTTGTGGAGGTTGGCCCATCCAAAACTTTGAATATCAACCCATCTCTCTCAAGTAACCAAGAAGAACAATTATGTAGTGTACTGAGGCAACACCTCGATGATTTTTCTTGGGATTATAAGGAGATGAAGGGTGCACATCCCTCAGTATGTACTCATCATATCTATATCAAAGAGGGATGTAAGCCTGTGCACCAACCCCATAGATGAATGAACCCAACCCTTAAGAAAATTGTGAAAGAGGAATCACAAAAGCTATTAGATGCAGGGTTAATATATCCCATTTCAGATAGTGAGTATTGACTATTTTTTAATTCCCTAAGAAAAATTGGAAGTGGAGGATCTATATTGACTATCGAGATGTTAACAAGGCTATAGAAAAGGACCACTTCCCTTTGCCCTTCATTGACCAATTCCTAGATGGCCATGTAGGGAAGAAATTATTCTTCTTATTGGATGGATTAGTACGTTACAACCAAATACATATCAACCCTGAAGGAAAAGTTAAGACCACATTCACATGCCATTGGGGTACCTTTGCATATAGGTTCCTTCCATTCAGTATGTGTAATGCCCCTACTACCTTCCAGAGGGGAATCCTAAGTATATTTTTTAAACTTGTTCATGACATTGTTGAGATATACATGGATGACTTCACTCCTTATGGATGCGACTTCCAGGAAGCCCTTCTAATATGTGCAAAGTCTTAAATAAATGCATTGAAATTAATCTTTCGTTGACTCTTGAGAAATGTGAATTTTTGATGAATGTAGGGATTGTCCTTGGCTATTCCATATCCAAGGAGGGGGTATAAGTTGACCCAAACAAAATTACCATTATTAAAAGGGTCTATACCCCTAAAAAGAAAAGATATTTTCATAGCTTCCTTGGATTATCTGGGCATTATAGAAGTTTCATTAAATACATTAGTAAACTAGCTTCACCTTTTTTTGGACTACTAGCTAAAGATTAAGAGTTTTTTTGGAATTTTTTTTTCCAATAAGCCTTCAAAGTGCTAAAATAAAAGATGATCACTGCACCCATCCTTAGTGGTCCCAACTGGGCATTACCTTTCCATATATACACAGATGCATCAGATAAAGCTGTAGGGGCTAAATTAGGACAAGTGGAAGACACATTGCCTTATTCTATCTATTTCATCAGTAAGAACCTTTATAAAGCTGAGTTGAATTACACAGTCACTGAAAATGAACTCTTGGATATGGTACATTCCTTGAACAAGTTTAGGCATTACATCACTGGCTATCAAATTTTTTTTCACATTGATCATGTAATCATTAAGTATTTAATGAATAAACCTTATGTCAATGATAGGATAATTAGATGGTTGCTATTATTGCAACAATTTAATTTGACCATTATTGACAAGCCATGGAAATATAATGTGGTTGCATATTTCTTGTCAAGACTAACCTTTCGTGCAGAAAAGGAAGAACCAATAGATGATAAAATTCCATATGAACATCTCTTCGCCATCTTGTTGCTTTCTCCTTGGTTTGATACAATAGAAAACTACTTGGTATTTAGGAGGTTACCTCCTAATCTATTCTCCAAGGAGAAAAGAAAGTTTTTTAGGAAGAGTGCCCCATTCACTTGGATTAGGGGAAATATTTTCAGATTGGGGCCAGATCAAATCCTAAGGAGATGTGTGAGGAAAGAGGAGGTATTTGACGTCCTCTCAGCATGCCATGATGGACCTTGTGGAGGCCACTTTCCTACTAAGAGGAAAACCTTAAAATTTCTACAAGTAGGGTACTACTGGCCTACTTTATGTCAAGATGCAAGGATGTATACTACTAGGTGTGATTAGTGCCAAAGGATGGGTAAGCCCACACCCAGGTATGATATTCCCTTACAACCTGAAGTGAGTGTAGAATCATTTGAGAAATGAGGAATGGATTTCATTGGGATAATTGATCCCCCATCAGGAAATAATAAGTATATAATTGTGTGAATGGATTACCCGACTAAATGAGTTGAAACAAAGGAAGGAAAGACATAAACTGAGAAAAAGGTGGATGAGTTTTTGAGAAAGAAAATATTTTATAATTTTGGTTTTCTAAGAGAGTTAGTCACTGTTCAAGTACCATAATTCACATCAAATATGATCGAAGGTTTCATGAGGTAGCTCCACATCAAGCACAATACATCCACTTCTTATACCCTTTAGGAAAATGGGAAAGTGGAGGTCACAAATAGAGCATTGGAGAACATTATAACCAAGGTTGTTAGCAGCAACAGGAAATATTGGGCAGACAGATTTGTAGAAGCCACTTGGGCCTACAACACAACTTGGAAGACCACCACTAGATTTACTCCATTCAAAATAGTCTATGGGAAGAAGGCCCTCTTGTCGATTGAATTTGAATATAATACCTTAATGATGAAAAAAAATTTAGAATTGGATCTCACTTCAGCAAAATAAGAGAGGTTTATCTAAATCAATGGTTTATATGAATTCAAGATACAAGCTCTCCTGCACATTGAGGTAATATAGCTACAAAGGAATATTTGGCATGAAAAACACATTAGGGAGAATAATTTTCAGGAAGGTAACTGGGCCCTGTTGTATGATTCTAGATTCAAGGATTTCGAGGGAAAGTTAATGACAAGATGGTTGGGTCCATATCTAGTGGAAAGATGTCATGAGAGTGGGTTTTTCCAAATCATAACAATTGATGAGAAAGGAATTCCCTTGTTAATGGTTATAGGCTGAAGTTTTATAAAAGGCCTTTGTCCAAGGAAGAGTTTATTAGTTCAATTAAAAAACAATTGAATGTGATTGAGAGGCTCAAAACCCTCAATCCACAAAGATTCTGAAAAGGAGAAAAAAGGAAATAAAGGGAATAGATGAAAACCTCCATGAGGTATCTAAGGCTAGCTCTAGGGTTGAAAAACTCTATGAGGCATCCCAAGAGGAAAAAAAAGAAGAAGATGAAAATATCCCTAGGTGAAAACCTCCTCTAAGGCACCTAGGGTAGGCATGCAGGTTGAAAACATCTACAAAGGCAGTCTCCATGTCTCAAAAAAAATAAAAATAAAACAAGGGAGGAGTCCTTACATGAATTTGGCTAACATCTCTCTTTTGTAGGACTCCATACAGGTAGAAGAACAATGGCTACAAAACAGGTTCCATAGATTAATTTATCCATTCTTACCATCTATCCATCACATTCTCATCCTTTTCCTTCACCTCCTACCTCTCTCCATAATCTAGCCAACAATTGAACCATGTTCTGCCTCCTTTTTGAAGCGCTGCAGGACTATCATGAACTACTACAGGATTGTATTAAATTTCTATAGGAGCAACCTGACATGCTACAGGAGGCAGATCCAATTGGAAAAAGGGGCCAAAAATTTCATATTTTCCTCCAAAATTTCTTCATCACTCATCCACTCCATCTAGCCAAAATTCATCCTAAAAATTCCACTCTACCATACATAAAAAAAACCAGAAAAAGAACTCTGCTTAAAAAAAACCTCCAAGAACACTAGGAGCCTGATCCATGACCCAATCTGGAATCTGACCACAAATTTGTTGAGGGAGGTAGGATTATACCTGCGAAATTTTCTATACCACTCTTCTTTGAGTTGGATAAGGAAAGACGCAGAACATATAGATGGATGAAAATTACAAAATCCAAAAAGGTAGAAGATGTGGGCCTCATGGAGGAAAAATTTAATGAAATGAGAAAGGAATTTAAAAAATTAAGTTTTGAGAGAGTTAGTCATGAAGGAGAAACTATAGGTAGAGAATAAAAGGCTAAGAGAGAAATTGCAAGAAAAAGAGATACAACTTTCCACCATGGAAATTTTATCCATGGAAGCTATTGAATGCATGAAACCATCTAAATTCTATGCCATCTTCCTAAAGGAGAAGTGGCTACAGTTTTAGATAAAGAAATTAACATAGTATGGCCCTTTACCTTTTGAAGACTATGGAAAGTTCATTTTTTTTTTTCAAAAGGTAAAGTATTGAGGATAGAGCCAAACTGGCTGAGTATTACATGCACAACATGATCCTTGCAGACATGAAATTCTGGGACCCAAACTCAAGATTGGGGGACATGCAGCTAATGTGATCCAAATTTATGCAGGAATGCAATAGAATAAACATATAACCATAAATACAAATATGCAGTGGAAATAACACTTCATTTCATTAATATCAAAGAACTAAAATTTGCTTACAGACAAAATGGAAATAAACTAGCTAGGGTGCTGGTAGTTATCTCTGAGAAGAGATGTGGCGGCTACAGGCCTCTGAATTGAGTTACAATGAGGCTTGAGGGCCCATTTATTATTTAGAAACAATAGAAAACCCTAACTATCCAAAACCCTAACCCTAGGAGATGAAGCACCAAAACTATGGGCCCCGTTTGGGTAAATTGGTGTTTCAACTTCTCGGGGACGTAACTTTGGCATACGATCTCTGTTTGACGTGAACCATACATCGTTAGAAATATCTATCCAAGGAATACAATTTTTTCATGAGAAAAATTAGTTCATGGGCCCATGTTGCTCACAGTTTTCCCAAAAAACATTGTTTAGGGTCTCAAAACGGTTCCGGAAGCTCAGGACCCGAAAAACTACTAAAAATAGTAAGTTGTACTGAAACTAAAAAATTGAAAGAGATAATGGTGGGGCCCCAAGTGGAATAGGCGGGTGGCCACCAATATCCACCTGGATCATTCCTCCCCCCTTAGGAAGCAATGGTCCCCATTGCGTTGAGTTCCTCCATGAGATGAGGAAACTTCTGCTGAACTTGGTCCCTGGTGAACCACTTGCCTTGGTGCAGGAGTTGGCCAGCTTTGAGAACCCAATACAGTTGGATCTTCTGTTGGTGAGTGTTCTTTATTTGCATGTCCATGATACAATCTGTCGTGGCCTGTTCCATGCAATATGGGTTTAACTCTTTTGGTGTGAGTTCTTCTGCATGGTCGAAGGTGTCCAGTAGAGGTGGTAAGTAGGGATGAAGGAAATCTACATTGAATACAGGGTGAAAAACAAGGAATGGTAGAATAATAAGCTCAAATTCATTGTTCCCTAAAGCCTTGGTGATGGTGTATGGCCCGTATTGGAGCGGGCGAAGCTTGCGGTGGGGTCCAGTGAAGCGCTCCTTCTGCAAATGTAGCCACACTTTGTCGCCCACATGGAAGTTGTGTGTCACCCGATGTTGATCATGGCATTGCTTATACTTAGCATTGGCTCTGTCCAACATGTCATTGAACCTGTTGGCAGATGTGTTGAATGCACTCGATGAAGCTATTTGCTTTGTCAACTTCAGACTAGACATGAGCCGAATCAGCCTGAGTAGCCGCAAATGGCATGGCTACGTCAATGGGACATAATGGTTGGAATCCCAAGCCCACCTGAAAGGGGTTGTGGCCGGTTAAGCTGTGAAGAGCTCGGTTATAACTTTTTTGTACATAGGGGAGGCTCTCATCCCATGTGCGTGGATGCTTTGAATTGTACATGTGTACAATCATTCTGTTGATGACCTTTGTCTAGCCATCTGTTTGGGGATGGAAAGCTGTGGACTTGGTGAGCTTGGTGTCCAGCATTAACTAGAGGCTAGACCAAAATGTGCTGAGGAACCTGCTATCCCGATCTAATATGATAGACTATGGGATCCCAAAGTGCACCCACACTCATTCAAAGAAGAGTTTAGCAGTGGCTTCTGCTGTGATATTCTTCTTGCAGGCCCCCATAATGGCCATCTTCAAGAATTTGTCGAAGACCACGAAAACACTGTCATTTCCAAGCTTAATAGAAGGCAGGCCCGAAACGTAATCCATGGAGATGGATTCGCAAGGTCGAATAGGGGTAGGTAGCGGAGTATATAGGCCTTGCTTCTTGATGGTCGGTTTGGAAATGGTGCAATCAGTACAGAATCTGATGTGATTCCTGACATCCTTTCGAAGGTTTAGCCAATAGAAATACTTCTGCATCATTGCCACTATTTTCTCGACCCCGAAATGCCCAACGACTCGACTGTAGTGTGCTTCCCATATCATCTTGGCACACTCACTTGAAGGAACAAAAAAATGTCCCAGGTGACATAAAAGTGCATCTTGGAGGTGAAAATTTGGAACTTACATACCTCCCAAGGGTGCCTTATATGTGTGGCTGAACTCTGGGTTGCTCTTATAGAGGAGCGGTCAATCAAAATTCTCGTGCCCATAAGAGTTGAGAACAGTGGCGAGTGCCACGAACGGTGGTCGGCTGAGGCAGTCTGTAACATTATTGGTGCTACCCTTCTTGTACTTGATGTTCAAATGAAACTGTTGCAGATATGTGGACCACTTCTGATGGTGATCGTTCTGCAAATTCCCTTGTGTCTGTATGAACTGTAGGGGCTAGTCATCTGTGTGGTTTATTGTTTCCTTCCCCAAAATGTAATTCTTCCATTGTTGACAAGCTTTCACAATGGAATACATTTCTTTGTCATAAGTGGGATACTTGCGAACTGTGCCAAACAATGTCTCACTATGATATGCCACTGGATGTCCCTGTTGAGTAAGAACTACCCCAATAGCATAGTTAGAGGCATCTGTATCAATCTCAAATGGTTGTTGCAAGTCCAGTAATGTGAGCACTGGGGCAGAACAGAGGTGATTATTCAATTCTGTGAACGCCTTCTGTTGAGATTCCGACCAAAATAATTTTTCTCTTGCTCCTCCCTTGGTGACTTGACTCAAGGCCCAAGTGATATGAGAGAATCCCAACACAAATCTGCGGTAGAAATTAGCAAGACCCAAAAAGCTGCGAAGCTCTATTATAGTGGTTGGGGCTGGCCAATCCCGAATGACTTATATCTTGGTTGGATCCACATGCACCCCCTTTCATCAATAATGTATCCCAAATATTGAACCTGGGTCATGCCAAAATTGCACTTCTCAAAATTGGCACACAACTTGTGTTGTAGCAGTGTTTGGAGGACTTGTCAGATGTGGTGGAGGTGATCTTCCCAACTTTGGCTGAAGATCAGGATGTCATCCAAGTACACCACTACAAATGAGTTGGTGAATGGCTGCAAGATGCCATCCATCAACCTCATGAAGGTTGCGGGAGAATTCATCAACCCAAAAGGCATGACCAACCATTCGAAAACGCCCTCCTTGGCTTTGAAGGCAGTTTTCCACACATCAGAGGGTTCAATTGGTACTTGGTGATACCCAGACTCAAGTCAATATTGCTGAAATATTTTGCCCCTTTGAGTTGGTCCAGAAGGTCATCAATCCATGGAAGCGGGTACCTATTATGGACAGTGATCTTGTTCAGTGCCCGATAGTCAATATAGAGTCTCCACATCCCATCCTTCTTCTGCACCAACACGATCAGGCACCCACAGGGCGATAAACTTGGCCGAATGTGACCTTTCTACAGTAGCTCCTGAATCTGCCTCTTGATTTCATCGTTCTCCAGAACAGAGCGCCGATAGATCAGTCCATTGGATAGCGATGCACCTAGGTTCAGATCAATTGAGTGCTTGACCTGATAGTGCAGAGGAACCAAAGTGGGCGAGGTGAATATTTCCCCATACTCCTCCACAACCTTGTGTTTGGTCTCAACCTAGTCTCCTAAATTGAGTTCATTTAATTGTCAACCAGGGTTGGTAAACTGCTGAAGTGAAGTGCACCGTATGTGCCTAGGTGTTTGTCTCTTAATGCGTTGTGTTTAGTGTTTTATGATGTTTTTGGTCTTTTTGTGATGATTTATGATGTTTTTGGTCTTTTGGTAGTTTTATGTTCACAAGGAAAATGACTGAAAAGCTAATGGAAAGAAACTAATGATTGAAAACAGAGTGAAGCCTAATTGGTTGATGACAAATGATAAATGCAATTGCAAACATTGAAACAGAATCAAATTTAAACTATGACTAAGCAGAAACAAAGCTTGATAATGACTTTTAAGCAAATGACTCAAAACATAAACTCAACTTGTCCAATTCTTTCATCAAAAGTATTTTGAGAGAAAGCTTGAGAAGTGGTCAGCTAAATATGCAAATTCTCCTAACTAAACAATTAAACAACTAGCTTATAATGATGCAACATTTTATCCATGATTAGAGATTTGTTGAAGCATATTTGGAGGAAAACATTGATACCATCATAAGATCTTTATTCTAAGACTAGTTCTTAACTCTATTCTGCAACTTAGTTAATCATTACTAAACCTCACCCAAGAGTTATGGATTTCTTTTTAAAGTAGTATTTTGGGGAAAGGCTCTGTTTATGAAGTAGTAAAGAAGTTGCAAAAGAACCTCAGGCCTTGAAATGATACTATCTTCTGTTCATATGGTTATGAATCAATTATAGATTTGGAACAAGAAGAAGTTTGTAAATAATGAAGGCTGTTTTGTTAAGTCTAACAACTGAAGTAATCTAATATGTAGTGGATGACAACTAAATGTGGAGTGCAAATGCAATGAGTTAAGATAATACTGAACTTAAGATGTCACTAGTCTAAAACAGTGTTGAACTAACAAGTCATTATCAAACTCAAAACAAAATAACAGAGCATGAGTTAAATGCAATTAGACTCCGGAGTATCCTAACTAAGTTATCATGCATTAATCTATGGGATTATACAGCCTGTTTGTCCATCATGATTGGTATTTTGGAAGAGTTTCTTAGAACAATCCTGACTGTACAATTAAGTGCAAATGCAAACATAAAGACTGAAAGCAATTTAAAAACTAAGATAACACAGCTATCTCATACCCATCATTATGATATTTTGGAAGAGCGTTTTAAGAGCAAGGTCAGCTATGTTACTTAGTAAAAACAAACAACTAAAACATTCATCATCACAGTCATGCTTTGGACATCATAAGGATTTTTTGGAAGAGTTTCTTCTTTTGGAAGAGTATTTAGAATGAGTATAACTATAGTGGCTACGGAATTAACTATGCACTCAAACTTCAAAAACGTAAAGGCAACTAAGATACTTATCTAAATTACGCAAGTAAAACCGTGCAGGAGGCAGGGGCCCTCTACCACCAGACGGAATCTAACACCAAATCAACTCAACGCTTTTCAAAACAACACTGTCTTCTTCATTAAAGGAGAAATAACTTGAATAGAGCAATCTGCGTCTTCAGAAATGTAGCACTAAATCTAAGCAAAATCTGGAACAAAATCTAGCCTAGCTCTCGGTTTTCCAAATGTTTTTATAACAAATTTACATAACAAGACTTGCAACAATTCCAGGATCATTGTCTTTCCTTATCGAAATCACGTTAGGACTCTTGAAGTGGCTGCGTAAAAAGGAAAAGGACATCTGGACTAAGACAGTCCTATTAGAAGTCTGCCTTCTTAAATGTGTTCCCACGTACCAAAACCATATCCAGAATTCGGTTTTTCCTTCATGGTGAGAAACGAACAATGTAGACATGACGTGGAATATACCCATATGTGGTTTTTCTTGAGAGGCCACCTGGAACATGCCTGAACGTGAAGACAACTGCAGAATTTCCGGTTAGCTACGGAATGTCTGCATTCTGCAGCTAGTTCCGGTCAAAATGCATTACAATGACAAAAATCACAAAACTTAGCAAGTCAGTCATGTTAATCATTCTAAAAGTAATTTTAACTAAATTCATTGATCAATTGGGTCTGGAATAACAATGGACAAAGGAAAATGAGGTAAAGTAAGATGAAAGAAAGCATAATCTTGAGGCTCAACATACCCCCACTGCTGACTTCTTGCATGTCCTCATGCAACTTATTCCATAAACTCAGAGGCTTCTGCTAGAACATCTAATCCTCTCCTTCTCCTTTTCCTGGAAGCTAGAGATCTTCTGGGTTTTCTGATGACAAGTTTGAACCTTAAGTTGGTAAGTGCCCTGATTAGCTTCTTGTTCCTATTTTTCAACTTTTCATTAGCCTTTTCCACTTTTTCCATATGTAGAGATAAGGTTGAGTTCATATCGGTTTTGAGTTTGACTTGTTCCTTCAGAATATCATTCTCATTTTTGATGTGTCTATTAAGTATTTCCAGCTCATATCTATCCCTTATTAATACATCTATTTCAGATAGTGGAGGACTAGGGGTTCTCTCTCTACTCTCTGAAGCTTTCCTTTCCAAAGTTTCAACATAGTCATAAACTTCTTGCTGAGCAGGGTCAATTTCAGGGGTTCCTTCATTAAATTCCTCTTCAACATCTTCTTCAATAGATGTTTCCTCATCTTCTATATTTATCACCCCTGTTTGTTTGATCTGAGTTTTTCTTAGTTTCCCCTTTAGTCTATGGCTTCTTCTTGGCTGGGAAGATTCCTCTCCTTTCTCTGTGGCAGATTTCCTAATTACCTTCTCTTTCTTAAGTTGTCTCTTGATTTGATTCAACTTCTCTAAGATGATTTCCTCACTACTTTCCTGGACTTTTTTGTCAATTTCAATTTTTTAAGCTCTCCATTTTCTGCTTCTCCTTTTAGGCTGTTGTTCAGGTGAGGGCTCTTTTGGCTCTTCAAAATGATTTCTTATCAAGAAATTGTCCCAAGTATCATTTGTTTTGGCTAAATAGTGTTCAATTAAAATTTTAACCAAGCCATGATGATATAGAGTTGTCTCTAAAAATTGAACCCTTCTTTGAACACAAGAAGCCATCTTTTTCAAACTTTGAAGCAAGAAATAGGGTAAGTTTAACTGTTCCCCCAGAAAATACATTATCAGTCTAATGTGGTAAACATAAAATGTGCCATATCTACCCTCACATGTAATAAATTTTTGCAGAATAAGTAGTATGTTTCTCCATTTATTTTTCAATGCAGAACTTGGAATTACCTTCTTAAACACAGTGATATCCATACCTGGTGATTTTAGAATTTGCTTCCAGGATTCATTATGGAATTCTATGTTTTTGAACCATCTCTCTCCATTTCTAAGCAATCCTGTAGCTTCTGTAATGAAAACTTCAGTGACAGTGAATTTAACATCCCCCACTTCAACCTCAGCTCCTCTAAATGACCTTGCAAATGTTTTAGTGACTTCTTTGTGGAAGCCATTAAATTTCTCAAGAAATTGTAGCCATCCTACCTGCTGCAACATTTCTTTACATTGAGGGTATCCTTCCAAGTATTTTGTACCCATTGGTTCGGTTCTTACAATAACACCCATAATTGCTTCTTCAATGTTCAGATTAATATTCTTTTTTCCCACGGAAACAATAACTTTCACCTTCGAATTGATATACCTTTGGTTCTCGGTGACAATGGCTTCAAACTTCAGACTGATATGCTTCTGGTTGACAGTGATAATGGCTTCAAACATCGGGCTGATATGCCTCCGGTTGACAGTGATAATGGCTTCAAATTTCGGACTGATATGCCTCTGGTTGACAGTGACAATGGCTTCAAATTTCTCACTGATATATCTCTATCTCTTGGTGATAATGGCTTCAAATTCCACACTGCTATACCTCTGCGTTTACAGTGATAACGCTCAATCTCTGCTCACGGTGATAGGGCTTTGATATTCAAACTGATATACCCTTTGCTCTGCTCACGGTGATAGGAATATCTCTATTTTGCGGAATGAGGTGCTGGCTACAGAATGGAGTGATGGAAGTAGTTACAGAAATGAGTTAATGGAGTGAAGTGGAGAAAACGAATTGATGAGTGAAAAGACGGCGGAGATTTTTACAACGGAAAAGAAAATCATCATTGAATGATTTGGTTGGGTGACGTGAGGAAATTAAACACTTCAGCCTTTTTAGCCGCTTAAATGATGTCGGGTATAGAATTTGAAATGAGAGATTTTAATCCAAAGTTTGTGGAGGGAATTTTAGTCATGATCAATAAAAATAATTAAAACAACTTTTCCGAATGATTCATAACTAAAACTATGCTAAACCTTATGAAATGCCATTATAATCAAAACTTGTTACCTCTGCTTTTCATTTGATTTTTGTAGTCTTTGTCTTCTTTGTTCTCCTTTGGAAGAGTCTTCATAATCCTTCTTGATTCTTCTTATTCATGGATACATTGGATCATCTTGTTGCAATTCAAATGTCTGCTGATTAGTGCCTTCAGGATTTGTAGCTGCGGAATGACTGTCTGGCTGCGGAAAGTCTGATCAGCTACAGAATGTCTGTTAAGCTGCAGAATGTATCTGTAGAGCATTTTAATCATGGAATGGAGTGGTTTGGAACATGAGTGAAATGTTACATGGCATGAATGAAGATGAATGATGAGTTATGATATGTATGAAGTGGATGATGAAATGGAATGGATTCAATTTATGAAATGGAGTGGAAGAATATAAGAACTACCTTGCAATCCATGACATGTGTTACTCATTTACAGCAAGACATCAAACTTTAAATTTTGACATGGAAATGAGGTGGATGAAGCATGGAATGAGATGAATGATATATGGAATGAAGTGAAGTATGAATGAATGAATGAAATGGAGTATGGATGGATAAGTGAATGGAATGAAATGAAATGAAATGGATCATAAGTACAATGGATCTGAACTTATGATTTTGTAACAGCTGCTTGCAAAAACAAAATGGGAAAAGTTAGAGTGTCAGAAAAACTCTGATTTTCACCCTATCTTTTTTGTATAAACATGCCAATCAATGATTGGTTTTCATGTTTATACCTTTATTTTTTTTTCAAAGAGAAATGCTTCAGAAAATTTAATCAAGTTGATGAAGAAGAGAGATTATTCTTCATTAACTTCACATCACTTCTTTCTTGGAACTTCTTGACAAATTCTTCTATTGAGAGTGGTTTGTGATATAGCTTTAATATATGACCATTCACAAGAAAAGCGACCTCTTCTTCATCTATTGTCCTGATTTTTACTGCTCCATTGTCAAAAATTTCAACAATTTCATATGGCCCAAGCCAATGTGTTTGAAATTTACCTTGAAAATCCTTGAATTTTGAATCAAACAAGAGAGCCCAGTCACCTTCTTTGAATTTCTTCTCTTTGATGTCCTTTTCATGCCATCTAGTCCTTTGTTGTTGGACTAGACTTTTTTTTTGAACTGCATCTTGTCTGATCTCATCCAATTCATTAATCTGCTCCAGTGTATGCTTTTGTGCCTCCGTTAAATCAAGTCCTAGCTGAATTTCCATTTTGAAAGTTTGAATCTAGAACTCTATGGGAAACAAAACTTGCTTTCCATAAACAAGTTCATAAGGAGTATGGTCTGTTGTGTTTCTCCATGTATTTCTATAGGCCAACAAGGATTCAGGAAGCCTATCTACCCAATCTCTTCTATGTAAATGAACAGTCTTTCTTAGGATTCATTCAATGACCTTATTAGTAGATTCCACTTGACCATTTGCTTGTGGATGATAAGGAGTAGATTTTCTATGCCTGATTTTGTACCTCTCCATCATTTGCTCCACTAGCCTTGATGTAAATTGAGCTCCTTGATCTGAAGGAGAAGGTTTCCCTACCCTTTGGCAACTGTCACACCTTTTGACATACTCTTTAGCATCTTTGAACAAGGATGGCCAATAATATCCTAAATTAAGGATCTTATAGGCTGTCCTCTTATCAGCAAAGTGTCCGCCACAAGGTTCATCATGACATGCTTTGAGAATCTCAGGCATCTCATCTTCAAGAACACACCTTCTAATGATCAAATCTGGACCTGTCTTGTACAACTCATTAGCAACCCATGAATATTTTGCACTGTCATAAATGATTTTTCTTCTATCCCTTGCATTCATTATTGAAGGAAATTTTCCTGAAACTAAATAATTAGCAATATCAGCAAACCATGGAGTTTGAGTAGAAATTGCAAAAAGATATTCATCGGGAAATTGATCTTCAACTGGAGTGTCATCTTTGATATTTTGGAGTCTAGATAGGAAATCAGCTACTGTGTTTTGTTTTCCAGGCCTATCTAGAATGGTAATGTTGAATTCTTGTAAGAGAAATAACCATCTTATGACTCTGCCATTAGTAATTGATTTGTTCATTAAGTATCTAATTGCAGAATGATCAGTGTGAACAAAAGTTTCATAGCCTGTTATATAGTGTCTGAATTTGTTTATGGCATGAACAACAGCTAAAAATTCTTTTTCAGTTATAGTATAGTTTAACTCTGCAGGAGTCAAATTTTTATTGGTATAATAGATGGCATAAGGAATCAAATATTTTTGTCCCAATACTGCTCCTAGAGCTGTATCAGAAGCATCTGTCGAGATATGAAAAGGTAACTTCCAGTTAGGTCCCCTTAATATAGGTGCTTCAGAAATTTTGGTTTTCAGGGTTTCAAAAGCTAACTGGCAATCAGAAGTCCATTTGAATTCACAATCTTTGGTAAGTAATTTGAAGAGTGGAGATGCTATCTTAGTGAAGTTTTCTATAAATCTCCGATAATATCCTGTAAATCCTAGAAAACTTCTAACATATCTTTGACAACTTGGAATAGATAAGTTAGAGATGACTTCAACTTTTGACTCATCAAATCTAATCCCATCCCCTGAAATGTGATGCCCTAAAACAATACCTTCAGTAAACATCATAAAACATTTTTCATGACTAAGTGAAAGATTTGCTTCCTGACATCTCTTTAAAACTTTTTTCAAGTTTTCTAAAGCTTCTTCAAAAGTGTTTCCATAAACTGTGAAATCATCCATGTACACCTCTACACAATCATGTATTAGATCTGAAAAAATTCCTAATACTGCCCTTTGGAATGTTGCAGGTGCATTGCATAATCCAAATGGCAATACTCGGTAAGTATAGGTACCCCAAGGACAGGTAAATGTGGTTTTGTCTTGATCTTCAAGTGCTACTTGGATTTGGTTGTAACCACTAAACCCATCTAAGAATGAGAAGTACTTTTTGCCAGCTAATGTATCTAACACTTGATCTATGAAAGGTAAGGGAAAATGGTCTTTAAGAGTAGCTTTGTTTAGTTCTCGGTAGTCAACACATACCCTCCATTTTCCATTTTTATTTGGCACAATTAACAAAGGAGAAACCCACTGACTATCTGAAATAGGATAGATGAAATTGACATTTAACAATTTTTGCAATTCTTCTTTAACAATTTCCCTAAGATTTGGATTCATCCGTCTTTGAGGTTGTCTGATTGGTTTGCAATTTTCCTCTATATAGATGTGATGAGTGCAAGTCTTGGGGCTTATTCCTTTCATGTCAGTGTATTCCCATGCATATGCAGAAGAATGTCTCTATAATACTTTGACTAACTCTTCTTGTTGAGATTTTTCTAGGTTCTTGTTTATGTTCAAAGTTTTGCCTGGGAAAATCTCACTTGTAGAGCTGCCAAATTTGTCCATAGAATGAAGAGACATTTGCCTTGATGACAAAAACTCAATATTGGATCCCTCTTGAAATGATTCATTTTTGTGTTCTGGAGAGGATTCAAAGTTTTCTAGAGTATTCAGAATTTGATTATCTTCACTAATTTCTGAAATTGTGAAGAGAGGTTGTAAATCTTCTTCATCCTCTATCCATTGAGTGTCATCTAAATCTGTAATTGTCCTAGCTAGAGGATACAAAGTGAATTTCTTAGTTGAACTACCATCAGAGATGTACATATCACCGGATCTACAACTAATAAAAGCATCAGCTGTAGCCAACCAAGGTCTTCCTAATATAACAAGGTGGCCTCCTAGATTATTCTTAGGAGTTAGGATCATGAAATCCACAGGGTACTCCCAAGAATCTAGGGACACTGGAATGTCTTCTATTACCCCATATGGTTTGATCACAGATCTGTCTGCTAATTGTAATAGTGTGGGTGTAAAGAGAAGATTAGGAAGTTTCAGTTTATCCATGATTTGTCTACTCATGATATTGATTGCTGCTCCTAAATCAATGAGTGTGTTTTTTATTTCAATTCCATTGATGTGAATTTTTACAACTGGATTTCCTGGGTCAAGATACTTTGGAATAGAAATCTTGCCCATCATAATGTCTGCTATTTGTCCTACCAGTTGAATTTTCTTGGTTTCTCTTATTCTTTTTCTTGTTGTTTTCATACTCAACTTCTTTATTGTTTTGGCTAAAATTGGGATTTCCTTGATGGCTTGCAATAATGGAATTTTAATGCAAACATTTCTCAATTCATCTAAGAAATCATAATTAGGCACCATGATTTGTTTTTCTACACCTCTATCAATTTGTAATCTTTCCGGAAAGGGAGGTATAGAAGTAGATGTAGATGGTTGCTCTAATACAGGAGTTGAATTTATTGGATCTTTTTGCTTTAATTTTTCAGTGTTTGGGTCTTGAAAGGATGTGTCTTCCTCAAGACTTTTATTCACTCGTAGAGAGTCTTCCTCAGAGTTATCTTGTTCTTGTATGATCACAGAAGGTTTCCTCTTTTCAAGTATTCTTCCAGACCTAAGTTGAACATCACTAAGGTCTAAAAGAGTAATTAAATAAGTTGGAAACTGTTGGCCTTCTATCATGTATGTGTTCTGAGGATTTTTATTATTGGGGTTTGGTATGGGTTGAGCAGGCAACTGATTTGATTTTTGAGGAAATGGTAATGGAAGTGGTTGATTTTGATGTGGTAGGTTCTGATGATGTTGTTGAGGATTTTGAGGATAAAAATGTGGATATGGTGGATAGGATGGTGGATACTGATAGTATGGGGAGTATCTTCCATAGGGACTTTGTGATCCTTGTGCCCAGGCTGGATATTGATTTTGAAATTGGGGCCAAGGTTGCTGCCAAGAATTCCAAGGTGGAGGTTGATTATACATTTGATCATGGAATCCTTGTGTTTGAGGTCCCTGCCAAGGCCTTCTAGATACAAAATTGAGAGACTCTGTGGAATCTGTAGGAGTTTCCTCCTGAAAGATAGCTTTGAGACCAGGAAGAGAAGGACAATTATTGGTCTCATGTTTTTCAGAACAAATGACACAGGTTTCTACAACTTTTACATCCAAAGGACACTCTCTCAAGGCATGTTTCTTTCTACATTTGGGACAAAAGATTGCCAAGGCATCAGATTCAGCCTTTTGCTTGTTTTGCATCTTAAGGGTGTCTATTTGTTCACTAAGACTCCCTAAGATGTCAGATTTAAAATCATCAAGCATGTGTCCTATTTCTGATCTACTTACTGTCCCAGAAGCAGACTTACTTGCCCTTGCAAGAGCAAGATCTCTTGGACCTTTGATAGTTTTAGATTTCCCTCTTGAAAGGTTGATACATAACTCAGATATTTCAGGTAATGTGAGTTGTGATATATCCCCTTTTCCCATCATGTTAAGGATATCCAACCATTCATCCCTAATTGTTTTCAACAAAAGAGCTTTTAAGGTGTCTTGATCTAGGTTTTCCATTTTTTCTCTTTTGATGTTATAATTAAATCTCTCCAACAAATCTTCCAAATTTTCATCTTCTTTTAACATCTTGAACACCTTTATTCTTTATGATTAACCCAAATACAATAATCCAAATACCTCTCTAGAAATGCTTGTTTCTGTTGCCTTCCCATGTTCTAATAGAATCACGATCGTACTCATAAACCACTTTAATTTCGCTCCTTTCAACAGAATAATTTTAAGCTTTGGAGCATCTTTAGCAGTCATAAGTTCTACACAATAACTTCAAATTCAAATAAGAAGTTATCGTGATCTTCTGTTCATTTTTAAGTTCATAGAAGTTTGGAAGGAGCGTAGGTGAAATGTTTTTCATGGTTGGGGCTGGCTCTTTAACCGACCATAGAGAACTCCAAAAGAGCTTCCTTATCTCTACCTCCTCTTCTCATTTAACTCCTCTACCTCCTTCTTTCACTTACCTCTACCCCCAAATAGTGTGTGTTCTCCATTAAAGACTCCTCCTCCTCCTTCTTCTGCCATGGTTGACTCTCCTGTGGAAGTGGTATTTGTGTCCCTAACAGGAGTTTTTAAATCCTCTTCTATGGCAGGTTCAGTGGATGAAGTGGAAGGTTTTTCTAATGGAATAGATGACCTTAGATCTTCTAGAAGTCCAGGATCAATAAGGGATGGAATGTGGGTCTGAGTTGAAGGTGTACTAGTTCTGGATCTAGATGAAACAAGTGGTGTTCTAGAAATCAAAATTCTGCTTCTGCTGCTTATAAATCTTCCCCTTGAATCTCTCTCCCTACGCATATAATTGTTTTTGGATGCTAAGAAACAAAGGTTACCTAGTTTTCACTTCCCCAGCAACGACGCCAAAATGTTTGGTCTCAACCTAGTCTCCTAAATTGAGTTCATTTAATTGTCAACCAGGGTTGGTAAACTGCTGAAGTGAAGTGCACCGTATGTGCCTAGATGTTTGTCTCTTAATGCGTTGTGTTTAGTGTTTTATGATGTTTTTGATCTTTTGTGATGATTTATGATGTTTTTAGTCTTTTGATAGTTTTATGTTCACAAGGAAAATGACTGACAAGCTAGTGGAAAGAAACTAATGATTGAAAACAGAGTGAAGCCTAATTGGTTGATGACAAATGACAAATGCAATTGTAAATATTGAAACAGAACCAAATCTAAACTATGACCAAGCAGAAACAAAGCTTGATAATGACTTTTAAGAAAATGACTCAAAACATAAACTCAACTTGTCTAATTCTTTCATCAAAGGTATTTTGAAAGAGATTTTGAGAAATGGTGAGCTAAGTATGCAAATTCTCCTAATCTAAAAAATTAAACAACTAGCTTATAATGATGCAACATTTTATCCATGATTAGAGATTTTTTGAAGCATATTTGGAGGAAAACATTGATACCATCATAAGATCTTTACTCTAAGACTAGTTCCTAACTCTATTCTGCAACTTAGTTAATCATCACTAAACCTTGCCCAAGAGTTATAGATTTCTTTTTAAAGTAGTCTTTTGAGAAAAGGTTCTGTTTATGAAGTAGTAAAGAAGTTGCAAAAGTACCTCAGGCCTTGAAATGATACTGTCTTTTGTTCCTATGTTTATGAATCAATTATAGATTTGGAACAAGAAGAGGTTTGTAATAATGAAGGCTGTTTTGTTAAGTCTAACAACTGAAGTAATCTAATATGCAGTGGATGACAACTAAATGTGGAGTGCAAATGCAATGAGTTAAGCTAAAACTGAACTTAAGATGTCACTAGTCTAAAACAGTGCTGAACTAACAAGTCATTATAAAACTCAAAACAAAATAACAGAGCATGAGTTAAATGAAATTAGACTCCGGAGTATCCTAACTAAGTTATCATGCATTAATCTATGGGATTATACATCCTGTTTGTCCATCATGATTGGTATTTTGGAAGAGTTTCTTAGAACAATCCTAACTATACAATTCAGTGCAAATGCAAACATAAAGATTGAAAGAAATTAAAAACTAAGATATCATAGCTATCTCCTACCCATCATTATGATTTTTTGGAAGAGCGTTTTAAGAGCAAGAACATCTATGGTACTTAGTGCAAACACACAACTGAAGCATTCATTATCACAGACATGTTTTAGACATCATAAGGATTTTTTGGAAGAGTTTCTTCTTTTGGAAGAGTGTTTAGAACAAATGTGACTGTGATAGTGAACAAAAGAAACTACAATTAAATCCTACAACACTATAGCCATTTCCCATTCATTATCATAATCTTTTGGAAGAGTTTTTAGAACGAGTATAACTATAGTGGCTACGGAATTAACTATGCACTCAAACTTCAAAAACGTAAAGGCAACTAAGATACTTATCTAAATTACGCAAGTAAAACCGTGCAGGAGGCAGGGGCCCTCTACCACCAGACGGAATCTAACTCCAAATCAAATCAACGCTTTCAAAGCAATACTGTCTTCTTCATTAAAGGAAAAATAACTTGAACAGAGTAGTCTGCGTCTTCAGAAATATAGCATGAAATCTAAGCAAAATCTAGAGCAAAATCTAGCCTATCTCTCGGTTTCCCAAGTGTTTTTATAACAAATTTACATAACAAGACTTGCAACAATTCCAGGATCATTGTCTTTCCTTATCGAAATCACATTAGGACTCTTGAAGATGGCAACGTAAAGAGAAAAAGGACATCTGGACTAAGATAGTCCTATTAGAAGTCTGCCTTCCTAAATGTGTTCCCACGTACCAAAACCATATCCAGAATTCGGTTTTTCCTTCATGGTGAGCAACGAACAATGTAGACATGACGTGGAATATAACCATATGTGGTTTTTCTTGAGAGGCCACCTGGAACATACCCAAACGTGAAGACAACTGCAGAATTTTCGGTTAGCTACGAAATGTCTGCATTCTGCAGCTAATTCCGGTCAAAATGCATTACAATGACAAAAATCACAAAACTTAGCAAGTCAGTGATGTTAATCATTCTAAAAGTAATTTTAACTAAATTCATTGATCAATTGGGTCTGGAATAACAATGGACAAAGGAAAATGAGGTAAAGTAAGATGAAAGAAAGCACAATTTTGAGGCTCAACATAGACTTTCATTGAAACCACCTTTACCACCGGAAGCCTCTTATGGTCGGCGAAGGTGACATTGCTCTACCAAAACCAGTACCATCAGTACCTTTGGTGAAGAATCATATTCACATATACCTGAGTCAGCACAAGTTGTTTCTACAAATCTTGGTTCATCGATTGTTGTCGAGACAGAGTCCTCACAGCTACCCGTGGTCATGATCCATCCAATCAGTGAGACAATGCCTCCCGAACCCGACATTGTTCAACTGGAAGTTGATCCAGATCCTATCTCTTTTTTTCCAGAAGATCTGTATCCCAAAGTCGAATGACTAGAAGTTGTTCCTGTATCGATCGCCCCACAATTTATTGTAGCCATTGAGTCTCCCATATCGCACAGTCGACCTCCTAAAATATACTTTGGGCATGACAGCGAAATCCTTCCACCTAGTTTAATTTCGATTGAAGAAATACCACAAGACGAAACACCTTTAACTCCAACTCATTTTGTGGTGGAGCTTTACCTGTACGAGTCTTTTCCTCAATCACCTACCTCTGCTTTTGTTGATTTTGTGTCTATTAAAGTTCCCGTCGATCCAATAGGGTATACATTTGGTCAAGTAACCATGCCTGAATCAACATCTTCGGCTAGACCATCTGTTCCAATTGTGACAGTACCTGCTCTCGCTACCCCGTTGATGTTCACAACTTCACCAGAGTCATATTTACATGGTGGCCCTATGGTCCCATCTGATTATAAATCTTTATTTGGAATTTTATCTGGTGCATATTCAAATCCATGGAATTCACTAATGTCATCGTCTGGTATTCTAACTGGTAAACCTATAGTGAGTATTGAACGACTTGATCCTTTATATCCATCATCAAGGCAATATCAAGCTGGTCCATCTGGGTATATTCCATCCAGTACAATCTCAACCGGACTCCCTGCATTTGGATAACAATTTTTCCGTCTTATTATACTCCTCATGCTGGGGGGCAACCTATGGTCACCCAATTTGACATTACTCTGTTGTTATTTGGTCATCCTAATGTCGAAATGAATGTTTGTCAATGGCATCCCACTCTGCCTATCCAACCACAAACGGTTGTACACTCGTATCAACCGGTTCAACCTGTTGTACCCACATCAACTCCACTTTTTAATACATCTTTACCCCTGTTACAGACTCAAACTGTTGTACCTCAACCATCTCAGGTGAGTCCTTCAACTCAATACTATCAAGTATTGGGCCCTCAGACTCCAACTCCTTCAGCTGGTTTACAACAACCACCTATATTCGAAATCATTTATTTACAAGATGGATTACTATATTATGGGATGTTGCAACCACAAATAGGTTATACCTATCCTCAAATGAATCCAAGTTATCCTAATTTGGGTTATAAAATTGGTGGACAGACCACTTGGCAGCCTCAGGCGCAAATGCCACTCAAGCGTTTTCCTATCAAAACAACCCCTATCTGGGTTACCGACAATAGATTCCTTATGCTGGTGCTCAAAGGCCTGTTGCCAAAGCAATTCCATCGTACCCTGGCTATGATCAACCCGACCTCAATTGACAATTTCCCTTTGTTGCAACTTTAGAGTTACCAAAAAACAATGCGTATTTTTCTTTCCCAACAGTTTTGAGCCCGCGCTCTGCCCTTCGCTGCGCATAGGGTTTCTAGTTTTACGTCTGGGTGGTGCCGTCGGGGTGTTCGCCCTGGCTAGGGCTCGGACCAATGGCAAAATCTTAAGACCCTCCTCCGCCTCCACCTCCTCCTCCTCCTCCTCCTCTTGAGGTCGAGGCATTCAAGCTACTGATCACTTCCCAACCTAAGAAGAAGAAGCAGCTTGCCTCCAAATTTGTCAAGCGATTGGATGAGATTCCCTCGGTGGTTCTCCCGCTTGAGGGTCCGATGAAAGTGGCCCTTTCCCTTGCAGACCACGTATTGGTCGGATAGTTCACGAGCTTATGGCGCTCACTAAAAACTATAGAGGCCTGGATCACTCGAAACTAGAAGCCCCTCATTGTAAACATCGTCACCTCATACTTCCTGAGGCGGGGATTTTTTCTATTCGAATTCAACACAAAGAAGGATAAGGACCTGATCTTCAGAAACATACCCTATTTCATGGGTCCTCAAGGGTTGTACCTAAATCGTTGGACTCCTGACTTCGTCCCCTTGGAGGACGTCTCAACTGTCGTTCTAGTCTGGGTCAAGCTCCCAAACTTGCTGGTGCGTTGCTGGAACTGGGAATCCTTGCAGAAATCAGCAACGCCCTCGGGAAATTCATAGACAGAGCTAACAACAAAGACCAATATGACTGCACCAGAATCTTCGTGGAGGTGGACCTCGAAGTTGGCTGACAGAAGCCATCAAGCTAATGGTGGGAAACTGGTCCCATCTGCAGAAATTAGATTACGAACAGCTACCGTTTAAATGCCATGGATGTCATGAGTATGGCCACTTCGCCAAGAACTATCCCAAAAATGCAGCCCCTGAAAAGGAGAAAGAAGAAGGATGGAAGCAAGCCAAGAAACCCAGAATGAGCCTTAAGCTAGGTCCAACGGAGAAAGGAAAGGGAAGTTCAACACCCATGGGGAGTATTCCTAAAGCCAAACTCTCCCAGAAAGCCAAGAGAAAAACTTTGTGGCCTTGAGTTCAGAGACAAAGGAAGTTCAAGAAATCGAACCACAAAACATGCAAAAGTATCTCCAAATGTGGGAAACCCTAGCACCATTGAATATTGGCGAATATCCTAGAGGAACCCCAAAATACAAAGATTCTGTCACCGAGGGGGAAGATCAGGATTCAGAGGAGTTAGAGGAAGAAGGAGAAATTGGGGATTCCCAAAATTCGGTCAAAAGATCTACCAGGGGACGAAAATCCTCCAGGGAAAAGAGAGAACAAGAAACCTACAAGGAGAAGCTGCAAGGAACCTAGCTAACCCTAGAAAAGATGTTGGAAAAAAACCCTAAAGCACACATAAGTCAAAGTCAGGGCTCTAAAGGAGCCCTCTGAGCTCAAAAAAGGAAGTAATGAATATCGTCTCCTGGAACTGTAGAGAGATGGGTAGAAACCTAAAAGAAGAAGCAATGAAAAGTTTAGTAAGGTTGGAAAGGCCCGACATTCTTCTCATCTAGGAGACCAAAATGGAGGAAATGCAATTTCTCCACAAAAGAAAACAGTTTTGGGGGAAAGGGGGAGGTGTTGTAGTCTCCTCTAGAGGTGCCTCAAGAGAGCTGGGAATGCTATGGGACGAGACATGCTTTGAGAAAATCTAGGTTAAACTTAAATCAAACTGGATTTTTTCTCAGCTTTTTCATCTTCACACCAAAGAAACTGTGAATCTCTTCAACATTTATGCTCCGATCTTCTTGGGAGACAAAAAAGTATACTAGTAATCCATTAGGGAGCTAGCAAATGAGATTCGGATGGATAATGTCATTCTTGCTGGAGACATGAACATCACTTTAAGTCAAGAGGAGAATCGAGGGGGCAACATTGTAAGGGATCCAATGAGGGAATGGGTGGAAGTGCTCATTCAGGTATTGGATCTGTTGGATGTCAAGCCACCCAAGGGAAAATATACTTGGACCAATAGAAGATCGGGTCTAGGCCACATTGCTGCAAGGTTATATTGTTTTCTCATCCAGAGCTCCTTCTTTCTTTTAGGTCTTGATGTCAGTTCTTCTATTCTTTCTTCGTCGATCTCTGATCACAAGCCCATTAGACTTGAGTTGAAGCTGCAAATAAATATGGGACCTATTCCCTTCCATTTCAATGCCCTCTAGGTGTAGCATTCTAAATTTTTGGACTGAGTTAAGGAAGCCTGGAAACAACCTGTCAGTGGATCTCCCTTATTTGTATGGGAAGAAAAGCTGAGGATAGTGAAGGGGGCCCTCAAAAGCTAGGCTAAAGCCCTCCCCTCTCCGACTGATTCAAGGCGGAAGACCCAGGCCTGTTTGGAAAGTCACCAGAAACAAATGGAAGAGATGGAAATCTCGAAGGACAGCTTAATCCTGGAAGAGGAGCTCCAGGCTAATCTCCATAAGGCTTGTATTCGGGAGGAGGAATTTTGGAGGCTCAAATATCGCATTCTATGGCTAAAAGCTGGGGACTGGAACACCTCCTTCTTTCACAAGCACACTCAGGCAAGAAGAAGCTTTAACTCTATAATGGAGATAACCACAGGAGATCAAACCTTCTCTGACCCCACCAGAATCAAACATGCTGCCCATCAGCACTTCAAAGATCTATACATAGAGGACAAGCAAGCAAGCCTCACGTCCAATCTGCCCGAGTTTGTCCCTCTAAAGGTCAATGCCCAAATGAATGTTATGCTGACTACTCCTGTCACAATCAATGAAATCAAGCAAGCCCTTGATGAAATGGATGCAGAGAACGTTCCTGCGACAGATGGGTTCACTGCTCGATTCATTAAAACTTGTTGGAACATTGTTAAAAAGGATCTCTACAAAATGATCTTAAAGTCCCAGATCTGCCACAAGATTGGGGGCATCACCAAGTTGACTTTCTTGGCCTTTATACCTAAAGAGAAGGGTGCAAGTTCTTTCAACAGATTCCGACCAATCCCACTCTGCAACATTGGCTACAACTCATCACCAAAGTCATGGCCAATGGATTGAAAGGCCTTCTTCCATAAATCATCCCTGAAAATCAAGGGGTATTTGTCAAAGGTAGGAAGATAAATGATAATCTCATTCTAGTTTAGGAAGTGATCCATTCAAGCATCCAAAGACGATAAAAAGGCATGGCTATCAATCTGGAGCTGGCTAGTGTGTTTGACAAAGTTAGGCACAAATTGATCTTTGGGGTCATGCAGAAATTTGGGTTTGAATACCGCTTTATAAGCTGGGTCAAGGCCTGCATTGCGGAACCATGGATTGCTCCTCTTGTCAACGGGCGTGCTGCGGACTTCTTCAAGGCAAGTCACTAGATAAATCAGGGATGCCCCTTATCCCCTATTCTCTTTGTCATTCAAGATTTTGTCCTCAGTTTTATGCTGGAGAAAAGGCAAATCGAACAAGAGCTTATGGGTCTTAGGATTGCTGGGGGAGTGAGAGACATAAACCATGCTCTCTTTGCTGATGACTCCATTCTCCTGGGGGGTGCTTCCGCCATCTTGGCCTCTTGCTTCAAACTGGAGCTGAATCGCTATTTCCTTGAGTCTGGAATTGAACTCAACACTGAAAAATGATTTTTTATGCTTTGAACCTCACTGGCCTCGAGCTAAGCATGATCACAAGAATTTTGGGCTTCAAAGGTTCCACGAAATTGGGTTCTTTTAAATATATCGGGCTGCCGATCTTCCAAGGACGCCCGAGTGGGAGGGACTGGCACCCTTTGCTGGACAAATTCAAGCTTAAAATTCAAACATGGGACACATCGTGGCTCAATCTGGCAGGTAAGATCATTCTTATTACATTAGTTCTTAACAGTCTTCCAATTTTTTAGATGTCTGTTTTGTTGGCTCCGGTGGGCATTCTCCGCAAGATGGAGCAATCCATTCGCTCTGTTTTCTGGAAGGGAGGTGTTATCACTCCAGTAAATTCTTAAGTTGTGGGATTTTGGTTTTTAGTCAAAGAATACTAGAGGTAACCACAAGCCTACTTCAAACTCTAGGATCTACCCTTCCTAGGGTTCAGAGAGGGCTCTCTCTTTAAAGTTTAAATTTGTTTAAATTTGTGAATATTAGGCTAGCTATAAAAGTGTAGTTTTGGTTTGGTTTTGTTGGATTTGGTGGGAAAATATCACTTGGAGGGTAGATAGAGGGAAATATACTTGTCCATTGGGCTATGGAGTCTAAGTCAAGCTAACAGAACTGGGATCAAGGCCTAAAAGGTCAAATGTCTGTAGGGCAAGGTAGATAACCCTTGGAGAGCTTAGAAAATTGGTTTATGAGATGGTATGATCGGGATAAAAGGGCACTTAAGAATCCTTAAATCCGGACAAGGGAAGTAGAAGATAGAGGTCAAACGAGAGTGGGAGCAATTAAGAATTCCCAACACCAGAAATCAGAGGAAAACAAAGAAATGATAACTAGTTAAAAACATGGTGTTATTAACATGTCCTGTAGTAATACTCCTAGTTATACATTCAGATTTAGAATTAAAAGACAGATGTATGCATGAAACAAAAGAAGATAACAATGAAAAGTTTAAGAAAGTACCTCACTCCAGATTGCTATCACAAGAATCTTGAAGTATGATGCCAAATAGCTGATCCATTCTGCTACTCAAAATCAAAATCCAAAGCCTTCAAGTCCACAAAAATATCTATAGTAATCTCCAACAATTTTATTCCACACTGTTGGGGCCCTTGTTTTGAATTTTGCATGAAGACATATTTTGGAGTTGTGGATCGAAACGTGGCAGGCGCAATGACGGTAGGCAGTGGAGGTACCGAGGTTGCGGAGGAACAGGAGAAAGAGGACGAGGTTGGCGCAGACAAGTGCAGACGAAGAGAAGATGCGGCAAACGAACAGATAGTGGAATGCATGTGTAACAGGAAGAAGTCGAAAGCAACTGAGTAAGAACAGAAGAGAAACTAATAGTTGCGCTGGTGGGTGAGTAAATAGGCTGTCACCCAGCAGAAAAGGGAATCATGCACAAATGCAGAGGGATCGAAGAGGTTAGAGCAGATGCTGCAGGAGAGCTCTGTTCTGAGCGTGACATCCTTGTCTTTTCTGTGTTTCTATCAATCTATCATGGCTGTAGTATCTCTCTCTCTGTCCTGCGGGACCTCTGTAATAGAAGTAGAAAGCTCATTCTGTCGAGCAATGTAACTCTTGATCCACTGAATGGTTATTAATATATCTGAAGGTTGCTATCTTATCGTATGAGTTAAACACGTTGCATGATGTCTGCAATGCTTTAAAATTTTATTTTCTTAGTATCTGAATGATGTTCTGAAGATATCTTCTACGTATAATATTATGCATGCATATGATTCTATGTTAGCTTCAAGTTGCGGATCCATCTGCCGATACTGATATGTTCCCCTCCTTCATGTGGTCATGGCACGCCTCGGGTGAGACGCTCTGCTCTTCAGAGTAGGGTGAAAATGCCGGCGTGGTGCTAGACTACTGCGGATTCCTTGTTGGCCCAATCCCCGAACCTGGGTCTTGCCCGCGAGACCTGTTTTCTCGCCAACAAATGGTTTCGTTGCTGAGACCCTAAACTTCATTAGGGGAACTAGATCATGGTATCAAGGATCTTCGAAGGAGAAATACAGAGATGGTGGGATAACTACCTGGACCAGTTTATAACTCAACATGCTGAGATGAGAAGCCAAAAAGAGAAGGCGATCAGAGATCTAGTTCTTTTCTCGGATTCTACCAGCGATACCTACGAGATCCTCTGGGGAAAGTTCCCCAGTGAACTCTATAACTGGTTGAGGAGGCTGCAGACCAAAGTGACTAAGGAAAAATCGCGGAAGATCAACCGCAAGTGGGTGCACAGAGATCTGGTGGCCCTTCATCGGTTGGACACCGAGTTGATCCGAGCTGTAGATTTCTGGGTAGAATCTACCTTGGACGGATATATCGTGGAGTTTGCAACGGAGTACTACCAGTCGTTCTCCAGAGCCGAAGCTATATTCCGATCTGGACTACGAGGGAAGCTGTTGAAGGAAATTCCGTTGTGGATTAAGGCTTTGATGGTGGACGAAGGGTTGATGGAATTCCAGAAATCAGGCATGGAAGCGTAAACCTCCAGTGCTGGGGGAAGGGCCTGAGGGACAAATGCTACGAGAAAGGTGAGACGGGGGAGTAGGGGAATGGATGCTGAAACCACAAGGAGGTTGAGGGAGCGACGTGCACATCAGAGAGCGCAGCTCGCCGAAAGGTGGTGAGAACGGGTGATGAGAGAGTTGAAACGACAGGGGAATAGTCGAAAGGATAGAAGGGAGGTGCCTCAGGAGATAGTGGACATGGAAGGCCAGGTGGGTCCCCAGGAGATGGGAGGGACCAATAAAGGAGTGCGGTAGGTACATGGGAGCTTAGCCAGGAGGAAGAGAGAGACGATGTCTGATGAAGGAGATGCAGACGCGCGCCCAGAAGAAGACTCCGATGTCGAGTGGTACGTCCGATGCAGCAGTCATTCCAAGAAAGGATGACATTCATATCTCCAGGTATTTCAACTCCCCAAAATTCAAATAGCACAGATCCCTACCTTCCCCTGGTACTCTATAAACCCTTAAGTGATATTTTTGTTAAGTTAAAAGCGTTGAGTCGATTGAATAACAGTCAGTTGTCAGCAGCAACACATGCTAATAGTAGCATGACTAGTGGACAATTACGCAACCAGGACCTGGAGGGTTAATTCTAGTTACACCTTCACAAGTGAATATGGTGGGATCATTCACCTGATACCCAGAATTTTCTGGGCGGGGTAATGACAATGTGGAACAACATTGGTACCTCTGCGAAGCCATATGTAGGGCAAGGCAGACACCAGATGCAGGAAAGTTGATCAAATTCCAAACCACGCTGAGAGAACGGGCATTGCGCTAGTTCATAAAGTGGTCAGAGGCCCACCAGAACCCAACGATTGTGGACGTCAAGCGGGACTTTGTTAGAGAGTTCAAGCTACCCCAAATGGACCAGCAAGGTCTGTGCGAACTATGGGAGATCAAGTAAAGAGAAGGAGAGATTGCGTGGGAGCTGATGTGCAGGTTCAAGGATGCGATCGAAAAACTCAGCTATCTGATCGACCCGAATCACCAGAGTGACTAGTTCATCAAGGCTCTGCTTCCCTTAACGCGAACCCCCCTCACTCAGCAAAAGATCTACAACTTGCAGGATGCATTGGAATAGGCTATGAAGATAGAGGCGATGGCGGGTTACCCCCAGGAATATAGGGGAGGGGTGGCCCCATAAGACCCATCCCTACTGGGACTACAACATCAGATTGCCAATCTGACTGAGAAACTTAAGGAGATGCAGCCTATAAGACCAGCCAGGCCTAATGTCTGGTGCACACATTGCCTGGTAGAAGGACGCGTAGCGACCGAGTGTCCTCGGTTGTGAAGCCAGGGAGTAGGGACCCCAGTAGCGGTAGTGTAGGGGGCTCCACCTATCGGGGGAGTTGTGCAGATAAACTCGCAAGTGGTCTATTCGCCACAACAACCGTATGCCGGGTTCCCAAATCAACCGGCCCAAGCCGCAATAGAGTATTGTGAAATCTGCTGAACAATGGGTCATCAACCTCGGATGTGTCCAATCTTGCAGAAGTACTCCAATGTTCCGAACAACGTGTACTATGAATTCTGTGCTTCAATAACTCACAGCACCGAATAGTGCAGAGCTCTAGATGCACTGGCAGACCGATTAGACCAGCCCTCCTATAGAGTGAATGAGGCTCCCAGAGGCCGAGGGGGCGGAATGAGGGGAGGCCGTACAGGAGGACGAGGTTTGCTGAGATGCTACAACTATGATCAAGAGGGTCATGTGGCCTGGGAGTGCCCCCTACCTAGAAGGCCATGGTGTTCCCAGTGCTGCGTGAACACCCATGTGACAGAGGACTGTCTGGAACTTATCAAGAAGTGGGAGGAATGAGCACGACACAGAGGCGCAAATCTGGTGAATGAAAAACCTCGAGGGACAGAGACTCCGGCCATGCCGAACGCGAGGAGGAAAGAAAACGGGGGAGGATGCTCGTGAGAAGGAGCCAGTGCGGGTGATCAGGCCTGCATCCTTGAAACAACTAATTAGGCCAGAAATGTAGAAGAAATATTTGCAGGACGGTGCCGAAACCTTTGCCCAGCTAGGGGGAGAAAAAGGTATTGAGTTACCTGTGAAGAAAGATACTGGAGAACAGAGCGCTACAGGGGCTCTGATTGAGGAATGGCTCCACCTATTCCTCAAAATTGTTGACAATGCTTCAATGCGGGAATAGCTCAAGCATACCGTGGAGGACGTGTTGCAGGGGAACGCAGGAGTGAGGGAGTCCCCGGAACCAACCCCGCAGTATGCTCAACGGGTAAAGCGGAACAAACGAAGAACGAGAAAAGAATTCTGACTAGACACGTAGGTTGCGGGATTTCAGATTAGGGACACCATGCTTGATTTGGGATTCGATGTCAACATCCTACCTCGAAAAACTTGGGAAGCCCTAGGGCGACCACGACTGACTTATTCGTCGATCCAACTCTAGATGGCAAACCAGTACTGCATTATGCCGATCGACACACTTGAAGATGTCAAGGTGGACATCGCAGGGGTAAAGACCCACACTGACTTCGAAGTAATAGATATTATGGGAGACAAAGATCCATACCCTGCATTGGTAGGAATCAACTGGGTTTTTGAAAACTACGCTATCATTGATCTCAAGAAGGAGTTAATGATTTTTGAAGATGGGGAAGTTAGGGTCACTCAACCTCTCGACCCATATCAAGGTCCAAGATATATAGAAATAGTCGATAATAGGGAGGATGCTCAGCTGTTAGACAACCTCTACCAGATGACAACGAGAAGAGGGAGGATTACATTAACCCGACAGCGACCGGCTCCGTCAGCTGGCGAAGTGTCCAGAGCTCGGAGCTGGGCTCTGAAATCGCTTGGGAAGACTGGCAGCAAGGCAGGTATGAGACCAGCACACAGAGATGCGCCAGTGTTGCAAGAATCCACTAGATTGGGGTTGAGCTAAGGGAGTACCCCACCTTTTCCAATATGCAAGCTGTAAATACCTTCATCGCAGAGGTAGAAGACAAGGTACCAGAGGAGAAAATAATACCACTCTTGGACGTGGCCTTACAGTCCACCTCAGCCAGGTGGTGGAAAAATCACCGCAACTCCGTGTCGCAGTGGAGTTGTGTTGCGACGACTTTATGGGCAAGGTTTAAGGAAGACGAAGGACCTCGATGCACGCGAAGGTACCAAGGAAACTCTGATTCGAGAGATCATTTGAAAGTCTGTCACGAGCAGTGGCGAAGTGTGGGATACCCGGAGGAGCTGTGGGTACATCAGTTTGTCCACTCCTTGGATACCATTCCGCAGGCCTGGTACTTAGAGGAAGAGAGAAAGAGGGGGACCAGTTCTTGGCAGGAGGTTGCAGACAAATTTGTTCAGTGCTTCTCATTTAAGGGGAAGACGGACCCGATATCCCAGGCATTACGGGCCATAAAAGGAATATTTTTTTTCCTCGATCAGAGCGTCGACGGGAGACCAGTGGTGCTGAACCCCGAAAGCAGGCTCACGATGGCTTGCCAAAGAATTGAGAGCGAGCCAGAAGATGACAGTCTGGAGGACTTGAGGCACCTATACTTTGAGGATATCGAAGGAGAGCGGAACATCAAAGAAGAGCCTACGACCAAAGGAATCCATCTACTTCCACTGAAGACTAAAAAGCTCAATATCGGCACGGAGGAAAAACCCAAGCTGGCTACAGTTGGGGACTACTGGGATGAGGAGATGACAAAGGAAATTTTTAGTCTCCTCCAGGAGTACGAAGACCTATTCCCTTCATCGGTTGCGGATTTAAAAGGGATTAAAGGGGATCTCGGAGAGATGAGGATTACATTGAATCCGGACGCCAGGCCGGTAAAGCATCGCCCTTACTGGCTGAATCCGTGGATAAAGGAGAAAGTCAAAATAGAGATCGACAAAATGTTAAAGGCAGGCCTAATTTTTCCGGTGGAAGAAGCAGAGTGGGTGATTCCCATTGTCATTCAAAATAAGAAAGACAAATTGGATATCCGCGTTTGTGTGGACTACCGCAGTTTCAACAACGCTTGCATCCATGACCCATTCCCCACCCCA
This sequence comes from Pinus albicaulis, assembly GCA_034641835.2. Classification (NCBI taxonomy): domain Eukaryota; kingdom Viridiplantae; phylum Streptophyta; class Pinopsida; order Pinales; family Pinaceae; genus Pinus; species Pinus albicaulis. The sequence continues at coordinate 155,881,743 of CM076582.1, read as the reverse complement.
TTCAGCGACGAAGTACTAGACAACGTTGCGGGGAATGAGGCATACTCCTTCACCGATGGGTTCTCAGGATATCATCAGGTGCGCATCGCAGAAGAGGACAAGAAGAAAACGACATTCACCACAGAGTGGGGTTATTTTGCATACCACGTGATGATGTTTGGGTTGAAGAACGCACCTGCCGTGTTTTCTAGGATTGTCATAGCCACTTTTCGAGAATATATTCATAAGTTCCTAGAAGTCTACATGGACGACTGGACAGTCTACAACTTGCTGAAGGATCACACCACCCTGCTACGTATAATGTTCGACCGATGTCGGAAATTGCAAATTTCATTGAACCTAAAGAAATGCAGCTTTGCAGTTCCGTTCGGAACGCTCCTAGGACATGTGGTGTGCAGGTAAGGGGTCTGTGTCGACCCCACCAAGGTGGCAGTGATCGTCCACATGGAAGCCCCGGAGACTGTGAAGCAGCTGAGATCACTGCTAGGGCACACGGGCTACTATAGGCGGTTCATTAGGAACTATGCGAAGATAACTGATCCTTTGGAAAAGTTACTGCGGAAATCAGAAGTGTTCCAGTGGATGGATGACTGTAGGTTAGCCCTCGACACTTTAAAGGAGTAGCTGGCAACTGTGCCCATCCTGGTCCACCCAGATTGGGATAAGTAGTTCCATGTGCATATCGATGCTTCCGGTATTGCACTTGGGGCTGTCCTAGCACAACCAGAGGAGACGATAGTTGACCACCCAGTGTACTTTGCCAGTCACAAGCTGTCTAATGCGGAGCGGAATTACACCACCACGGAGAAGGAGGCACTAGCCATGGTGTACTCGCTCCAGAAGTTCTGCCACTATCTCCTAGGAGGAAAGTTCAAATTCTTCACAGACCACTCTACATTGAAATACCTAGTCAACAAGCCAGTTTTGGAAGGACGGATATGCCAATGGCTCCTACTCTTTCAATAATTCACCTTCGAAGTGATTGTCAAGCCCGGGAGGCTAAATGTCGGGCCCGATCACTTATCTCGATTGGAGATTGGTGAAAATGAGGGCTCTCTAGATGATCAGTTGCCTGATGCTGATCTTTTCCGGGTAGAAGCCATACCAGATTACTTGGCCGGCATCGCAACATACCTCACCACGGGGCAGTGCCCTCAAAACTATACCCCGATCCAGAAACGACACCTGGTTGTCCGCGCCGCTGACTACCAACTAATTGCGGGGCAGTTGTATAAATTGGGGCTTGACGAGATTCCGCAAAGGTGTGTCCTCGACCATGAATGCGAGGCCGTTCTATGGGAATGCCATAGCGACATCGCGGGAGGACACGTGGGGGCGAATCCCACCGCTCAGAAAGTGCTACAAGCTGGACTATGGTGGCCGACGGTCCATGCCGATAGTAAATATTTTGTCATGAAATGCAATGTTTGTCACAGAACAGGGAGGCCCTCGTATAGAGATGAGCTCCCGCTACATCGGTGAACGTATTGCAACCGTTCGAGATGTGGGTTTTCAACTTTGTAGGCCCCATAGCACATGTCGCCAAGAATTCAAAGGCCCGGTACATCATCACTGCCACGGAATACCTAACTAGATGGGTCGATGCAGCGGCGGTAAGGGATTGTACGGCAAAGACGGCAACCTGGTTTATTTTTGAAAACATCATCAGCAGATTTGGCTGCCCAAGGAGCTTAACCAGTGATCAAGGTATGCATTTCCTTAATGAAACCATCAAATCACTGCTGGACACCTTCATGATACAACATCACAAAAGAAGCCCGTACCACCCACAGGCCAATGGCACTATCGAAGCGTTTAACAAAATCCTCGAAAAAGGTCTGACGAAGATCTACAATGCAAAACGAGATGACTGGGATGAACGTCTACTAGCCGCACTATGGGCCTACCGAACCACAGTGAAGCGCTTGACGAATCAAACACCTTTCCAGTTGGTGTATGGCTGTGAAGCTGTGACTCCCACCGAGTTCACCATACCGAGCCTTTTGGTTGCCGCATCCCTACAGTTCTCGGAGGAGGAATCACTACAGGAACGCCTGCACGAATTACAGGAACTTGACGAGGCAAGGTTCCTTGCAAAGTTTCATCAAAAGGTTCAAAAGGACAGGCAGAAGGCATGGCATGATCGCCACATTAAGAGCAAAACGTTCCAGGTTGGCGGCAAGGTTTTGCTATACGATAGTAGGTTCCAAAAGTTCCCGAGAAAACTGCAGATGCACTGGTTGGGACCTTACTTCGTTGTCGAAATTAAGGATTCTGGAGCAGTTCGGTTGGCTCAACTGGACGGTACTATTTTACCTGGCTGGGTGAATGGCGCACGCCTGAAGCCCTACCATCACTAAGTTTCTTTCGTTTTTTGTTAATAACTCTTGCACCCGAGAGAAGTTAGTAGAGTAGCGTAGTTGAATAACTCTCTCACATCCGAGATGAGCGTAGGTAGAGTCATTTGTCCATGCATAAGTCATCCATAACAGCTTGGTTGCGGGGACCGCAATGCAACCGATTGTGGTCGGGGAGGGGCGTGTCTAGCATGCCATCCCCGTAGGATAAGAAAACGTGTCAAGTGTCAGTCCCCATCATTTGATTCAGTACTTGTGTCATTTCATAGGATCGCCAGGATTTGCAACATAAATTTCCATAATTAGAAGTAACATTGCAGTCATCATTTTGCCATAATTAGAAGTAACCTCAGCCGTCGCGTCTGCCCATTTCCCCATACCGCCGTCAGCAGATGTCAGAACACACCTCAACAGGCGACTGATCACACGATTATCGCCGCGGAAGATGCCAGCAAGAATTAATTCGTTATGGGGTTTCATCAACCTCACTCGTGCCGGTTACATTAGGGGAATTTTGAGGTCTAAAATGGGCCTCCTAAGGAAAATGTACAATCAAAATTCACTTTATGAGAACCAATCACATTTTAGGGGATGACATCATCCCTTATGGTTGAGGTGGCATTACTTGAGTTAAAGGTACTTACTTGTCACATTCTCAATGGTGGATAAAAACTCATGGTTAACCATGGTAATGCTCTAAGTACTTTTAAAGTCAAAGTAAAGTACTCATAATAAATGTCATTTCACACTTATTTAATAAAATTCATACATAAAATAATATATTACATTTATTATATTATTTTTATATAGTACATTAACTACATGTTATTACACAATTTAAATAATATAAATTTTAATTAATAACATATTATATAATTAAGAATTTATGAATTTATATTTATATTTTATTTTAAGTTATTTAAATACAAAGGACAAATGCATTAATTGTTCAATGATAATGACTTTTTTCTTGAAACACTGATTCTTATTTATAGTCACATCAATACAATTTTTTTATTAATTTTATTTTGGTACAACTTTTGAATTGAATTTAACCATGGTTACATGAATTATGGTGCAAAAAGTGAATTGCAACTTCATAAATAATATTTTATTGATTTAGCTATTATTTTATTATTTCCTTAGGAGGCCCATTTTAGACCTCAAAATTCCCCTAATGATTACATAGCCTGCATGAAGAAAAGCGCGAGAATGTCGGAGAGATCAGAGTTAGTTAGAAATTGCTGAAGAAGCAAAGGCAATTGGAGCAGAGCCAGAACAACAGAGGTGTCCTGAAGGAAAAAACCAAGAGAAGGAGCCGAGAACTATTCTGAAGGTGTATCAACGACGAGCGAAGATGACAAGAGCCAATCCAGCAGTAGTAGAATAGGAACTAGACAGTCAGATTCACAAAATGGAGTCCCTTGTCAGGAAGTATGACAGTGCCGCCCTCATTGATGCAGACCTCATAGATTATTTTGAGTTTCCAGTGCTCAAACGACAAGTGTACATGGAGAGCTACACCATAGAGGTAGGGCGAGAAGCAACAAGAATTTTGCCTGAGTTTCAAGGCATCCAGCAGTCCTCCATATTAAATTTGAGGAACTTGCTAGTCTTTGGGACGACTGGTGCTGTCATGCAATGTACCAAGTTCTTAATGAGTAGAATTCAGAACAATTCCCTATGGATGGGAAAAGAAATTCCAATCCATGCTGAGGATATTCATAGACTGACAAGGCTCTCACAAGAAGGTCGGGATGTTTCTTCAACGTTCCAGACCACCTCCAAAAGAGCAAAGAAGTCGGGGGATATCGATTATTATGCAAAATATGGTACCCAAAGGGTAGGAAAGGGAGCGAAGATTGAGCTCATCAACAAGCCTGAAATTAGGTTCACGTGCTACCTCATTTCCAGTAAGACAATGAAGCATTACACCAAGGGGGAATGCACCTTGGACACCATTTCAATTGCGGAGCACTGCGTCTGGGGGACCGGGTTGAACTGGTGCTCCTTCCTGTTGAAGGAGCTATTCGACGCATGCGAGGATAATTACAAGAGGGCAACTGGATTCATTTATGGATATATGATAGTCGCGCTGGCCATGTGGAAGTGGCATGCCCCTCTCATTAGGATGCCGACAGAAATAGTAGAGGGTCAGCCGCTGGCCATGAAATTAGTCCCATGGAAGGTGTCGGGAGACCCCAGCACCAAAAAGGTTAATGCAGAGGCCTTCCGGAGTTGGTATGGCTTAATGACTGATGTAGTGATGAGCCAGCAGTGGATCCCCAGGAATCTACTGGACAAATACAACGAGCAGGTCTGGTTTGGGGTCACCCATAAGCACACCTTCCTCCAACCTACTTGCGTGCTGGAGGAGACATTCCAGATGCAGGCGCTGAAATTCCAACTCGACGACGCAGCCTTCCACACCGAAGGTTGTTCGTGGCCGGGGGTTGCGATGGAAGTCCAAAGCGGGGTATACACATACTATTTCGACAGGATGCTACCGCATCGATTGCCTGGTGAATCGGTGGCGGAGGCGGCAAACAGGGTCTCCAACCTGCAGCTCCTCCCAATCATTCGCCAACTAAATACACATGTACGAAGCTTCAACGAGGTGGTCCAAGTGATATCAAGCACTGCCACGCCTTTCCCAATTTTTTCTGAATTTCAGGTTTCTCAGTCCACCCCACTTCTAAGGACGACCTCCATCACCACCCCCATTCCAAATGTTTTGTTTCATTCACCAAGTTCAGTGACCACCCCTCTGGGGGAAAAGAGAAAGTCTGTGGACCCCATAGCGGCTCCCAAGGCCAAGAGGGCCAAAAATATAGCATCAAGTCTGGTGGTCAACCTCACTGGGGAGGATCCACCCCGGCAACTGAGCACAGGGGTACCCATCTAGGAAGAACCACTCATTGAGACAGGGGAAGTAGGCAAGATCCCCCCTCAACCTCCCATCAACCCCTTCGACTTCATAAATGTCCATGTTTCACCACCTCGCACCAACCCACTCCCACCTACCACTTCATCCACACCATCCAACTCATCCGCCACCGTATCAGATCCAGTAATCCAGAATCTACTCAATGGGGACCACGGGACCGACGCTGACTCGGGTAAGGCAGTGGTACCATCGGTCAACCCCGCTGTGGACCCCCAGATCACCTTTACTGATTTAATCGCACAGATGGCACAATTGGCTGCAGACACGGCTGGGCCAATCCCTGAGTCTACTCCACGCCAGCAGGCCATCCAAGCAGAACAAGGGGAGCGACTGGACCTAAACATGGCGAACTCTGTACCCCCTCAAACTCTGCTGCCATCCCCTCAAGGTCAGTCCACAAGATCAGTTGCTAGTGGGTAACCACTTCAGGAGCGGTGGCCGGATCAAGGTACTTCAGGGGCCAAAAGCATGGAGACATGGGGCACGGCTCAGCTGTACCACTTCATCCAGAGGGCAGCCCAGAAAGCATAACGGCTCCACTCCGAGCTGCAACAGAGGTGTGAGCAACGAAAGTAATAGATAATCGTGCTTACTGAACAGCGTGAGCAGCTCACCACGGCGAATGGGCAGCTACAGATCCAGATGGATGAAGTGGCCAGGGTTTTCAAGGAAGTGTGGCCTGCAGTGACGGCCCACTACAATCAGGTGTCACAGGACGTACAAGACACAAATGTAGTAGAGCGAGCAATCCACCTCAGGGTGGCGTATTCCAACCTACACCAGGAGAGCACTAAGCTCCAAGCGGCATTGGCAGCACGACCGGCCTTGCCCGACCCAGCAGCAGTCTACATAGCACAGATTTCAGAGAAACAGGGCCAGGTAACCAAGATGCAGGAAGCTCTTAGTACTGTAGCCAGAGACACCTACGACCTCTTGAAAGGTCTACAGGAATGCTCAACGACCCTTATAGTGAAGACGCAGCCAATTTAGGCTCAACTGCAACAACTGTCCAAGGAAATACAAGACGCCACGAACCCCTCGAAGTTGGAAGAACTGTATGCCCAGGAAGATGTGCTAGAGGTCCAGATCCAGAAGACAGAGTCCAGTTCAGCAATGGCCAAGCAGGTAATTCGGGAGCTTCGCCAGCCCCTATAGATCAGCACCCGGACGATGCAGCAGTTGGCCGCCGAGGCCGACACCCAAATCAGCACAGTATTCGGCGCTGTGCCGATGAACATCGAGGAAGAAGCTGTCACCAAGATTACGACGGAGACGGATGCATTGTTATAGGGGTGGAAACAGGCTGTGGAAACCTTCCATGATCTCAAGGCTTCAGCTTTGAACAAGGTCTTGGAGTAGGGGCCCTTGTTTGGATAGCAAGGAGAAGGTGTGCAGCAGGAACAGGGCACAGGGTTAGGCAGAGCTATGGAGGTAGAGACAATGATTTGTGATTGACTTGGGACAAGTCAAGAGACTGTGGTCGGGGCCTGTTGGGGCCCTTGTTTTGAATTTTGCATGAAGACATATTTTGGAGTTGCGGATCGACACATGGCAGGCGCAATGATGGTAGGCAGCGGAGCTGCCGAGGTTGCGGAGGCACAAGAGAAAAAGGACAAGGTTGGTGCAATCAAGTGCAGACGAAGAGAAGATGCGGCAAAGGAACAGATAGTGGAACGCATGTGTAACAGGAAGAAGCCAAAAGCAACTGAGTAAGAAAAAAGGAGAAACTAATAGTTGCGCTGGCGGGTGAATAAATAGGCCGTCACCCAGCAGAAAAGGGAATCATGCACAGATGCAGAGAGATCGAAGAGGTTAGAGCAGACGCCGCAGGAGAGCTCTGTTCTGAGCGTGACATCCTTGTCTTTTCTGTGTTTCTATCAATCCATCATGGCTGTAGTATCTCTCTCTCTGTGTCCTGCGGGACCTCTGTAATAGAAGTAGAAAGCTCATTCTATCGAGCAATGTAACTCTTGATCCGCTGAATGGTTATTAATATATCTGAAGGTTGCTGTCTTATCATATGAGTTAAACACATTGCATGATGTCTGCGATGCTTTAAAATTTTATTTTCTTAGTATCTGAATGATGTTCTGAAGATATCTTCTACGTATAATATTATGCATGCATATGATTCTATGTTAGCTTCAAGTTGCGGATCCGTCTGCCGATACCGATCTGTTCCCCTCCTTCATGTGGTCGCGGCACGCCTCGAGTGAGACGCTCTGCTCTTTGGAGTAGGGTGAAAATGCCGGCGTGGTGCTAGACTATAGCGGACTCCTTGTTGGCCCAATCCCCAAACTAGCAACCTGTCCTATTTTATTCAAAATAAATAGAAACAATTTGTAAATAAAAAGCAACTGGATGCTTATGTGTCCTCTCTACTGGTATTTTTAGATATTTTTGAATCTGACTTGCCTTCACTGATACTCTTTAACACTGATACTCTTTAACCTTTGGATACTCTTTAACTTCAGTAAAAACTGCCTTCTTGCTGAAAAATCTATTTTTACTATGAAATCAACAAACAAAATTTTTGTTCTTCATGTGTTTGCCTTTCTTTCTTCATAACAAATCAGTCAATGCCTGCCACTCCTAATTTTTAGGAATTCTAATATTCTTGAGTTTCCTAAAATTTTCATCAGCCTCAGTGTACCTGGTAAATGTGGGTTTGATGACAAACAAATGTTTGATTTCATACTGCAAGTAAAAAATATCTTCAAAACTTTTTAGCATTACTTTCCCTATGGGAATAACTTAGCCTGTTGGCTTGTTCACCTGTTCTTTGGCATGTTCTCTGATCTTTTTGTCATAATAATTTTGTGGCATTAGCTTGTCATTAATCACCATAACATCTGGAAGTCCCTTTTGCTTGAAATTGGTGAATTTAACTATGAATCTAGTGACAACAATGTTCATTCCTTCACATTTTTTCCTTCACGTTTTTCCTCAAGCTACCTCATTAGATTTATTTTAGTGGTTACTTTCCTAATTTCTAGGATTGTGGCTGTTTTATCATTGATTTTTAACTCTTCAAGTTGCTGTCTGTTCTTGCTGTTTAAATTGATTAACCTAAGAGCATGTTCTGGTTTATCTACCAATTATTCTTGTGTCTTTTGGATCTCTGCTTGAGCTGCCAATAGTAACTCTCTCTACTCAAAAATTACTTGAATTGATGGTCAAACATCATGAATGGCTTCAATTACAGTTTTCCATAAGTATTTTTTAATATATGATATTTGGTCCTTTAGAGTTAACTCTTTTTGGAGCTTTTTTACCTCTTCACTCAATCTATGAGCATTCTGTTCATGTATTTTGGAATCTATTTGAGCTGCTTTGCTTGTTTTCTCAAGATTTTCAATTATTTTGGTCAATCTATTGATTTCATTGGTCTTCAAGGACATTTCCTCCATTGCCTTTAGTAGTTGACTGCTTCCATCTGTAGGTGGCAAGACTGTTGTAGAGGATTGATTGACTGAAGTAGTTGAAAAAGTCATTGGCACTGTAGTGGCCAGTGGCTCTTTAGGTGCCAATTTATCTCCTAAAGTAGATGGTACTGCTGCTGTAATGACTGGGATAACAGTGGGAATGATTGGCTCCTTAACTGTTTCCTTTTCTTGGACAACTTGGTCCATTTGTACTTCCATTTATTTGATTTGAGATGTTAGTTGAAGTATCAAGCTCATCATTTCATCTTTCTCTTTTTGATCTTGTAAAACTTATTTTGTCTGAGGATGCTCTCCTTGAGGAAGCTTGAGCTGTTTCCTTAAGGCAACAATGTTTTCATTTTTCTTTTTGACTAATGCTTCGGCTGCTTTTATGTTTGTAGGATCATATCCTACCTGCAATACTAACTCTTCTAAGGCCTTTATCCTTAGATCTTTTGCATATAGTGAAGCTTTATCCATTTTCATTTGGTCCTGCATATTAGAGATTGTATTTTGAAGTCTATGAGCACTCATAGCTTTTGTGGTCACTGTGGAATAGAGCATCTCTGATGTTTGCCCGTGGAATTCAATCTGATCCAACTCATGGATTTTATTTGTGGCTACTTCCATTTCAACCTTTTTATAATTAGCCGTTGTTTTTGGCACTGGTACAGTGGGCTGTAGAACTGACATAATCAATTTTTGAGTTGAATAATCAAAGGCTAATATGAATATGTTTTGGTTTCCTGGCTTCTGCTTCAAAAACTGAGAATATATTTCAGTTTTGATTTCCTCATTCTTTAATTTGATTTGCTTGTATTTTTCCTTGATATCTAAATCCTTCTCCTCAGATGAATGTGAGGAAGAAGCCTCTCAACTCTGCTGCTTTTCAATAATATGTGCATCTTCATTATTCAACTATTCCTGATTCTGATTAGGCTCACTGATGATTACAGTGGCTACATTGGTCTCTGTCTGTGCCGTGTTGGTATTCAAAGGCTGTGTTTCATCAACATCAATTGTTACTTTGCCTTTAGCTGTTGTATCTAGTTTAGGCCTCTTATTGTAAATAATTTTAAATTTTGTGTCTGTGGTAGTTTCTGCAGTATAAGCTCCTTCTTCTCTTATTCTTTTAGTGGATATTTCTGGCTGTTTGGCAATTTCCAAAGGTTGACTAGTATTCCTTTGGTTTACTGCTTCTGTTAAAGTATTCTCCACCTACTAAATCTGATTGGAAAACTTCTCTATTTCTGGCTTGGATTCATGGATAAGGGTGTCAATTTACATTTTACCATTAATTTAATTAAGATCCCTTGTGGGTCATAATTCCATGGGAAGCTTTCTTCTAATTTGAATTCCAGTAATTGACTTGCTGCTTCCTTTTCTGCTTCTCTTTGATTACATATGAACGGCCTAATTTGATTTTTGAGTTTAAACTGGGTCTTTTTCTTGGCTGCCATAAAATTAATTGAATCTAAATTCACGATTTTCCTAATGTACTCTAAGGCAAAATTCCTCATAGATGGATGCTTAGGTAACTTGTAGGGTAACAAGTTAGAGCCAAAAACTCTAATTTCAGTGAATTCCCTATATAAATACCAATCTCCTACTTTGAATTGCTCTGATAGTTGCAAAATTCTCTTCATTTCCTCACTAATTCTAGGCTGTTCTGCTTTTGTCAAGATGGTGGTCAATGGATAGACAAACAACTCAGCAAACTCTGAATCACTGAATTCTGTCCCTTATTTTCTGAGTATAGATGTCCAGAAAACAACTGATAGAGGTTTTCCTTCTATATCCAATTTCTGAAGTGAAATAGGAAAGTTCTCTGATTGGAAAAATAGAAACAAGTGTAAAAGATAGGAGGTATATCTGAATACCCCTTCCAGCTGCAAATTAGACAATTGATAGTGAATGCTATCAGCTATAAAACCAACATAGTAAAATATAACTGAGGGTGACTGTCCTGGAGAAAATGTAGACAAAAATCCGAATATTGACTCATCAATATGTTCATTAGTGAAATACCCGAGTATAAAGGAAATCATAGAGATAATATACCTTGATCCTTCAGGGAGCTTGGCAGTGGAGTATGGCGGGTTTAATTTTTGAATTTCAACAGGCAGAGGCATGAAAGTTTGGAAAATTGTAAACCTTTTAGGAAAGTCTAAGTTAATGTATAACTTAGTAAGGGCTTTAATAGATAATGGGACTGCTTGAGGGTCTGATTGAATCTGTAACATTTGGTTTATGGACTCTAGTGTAATGGTAAATAGGACTCCCTTGTTTGCATTGACAATAGCTCTCTGTTCTGGAATGTAGTACTGGTGACACAGTCTGATAATTTCTTGACAGGGATGAGTCAGGGGAACTACATATTTGGGTAAATTGGATTCCCAAATGTGAACATCTTCTTGATCATCTAGGGATTTTTCATAACACCAGTTGTGTATATCTAATAAATTGAACTCAACTATAGGATCAACTATTTTGTAGTCAATGTCTGCTAAAGGAATATGCTCAATATCAACAACTGGGGGTTGCAATGGATTGACTACAATGGAAGTATTTGGAGTCATGGAAGGAGTAGCTTTGGGAGTCTTGGAACCTTCAAATTTGTTTCCAATCTGTTGTTTAGGCATTTTTACTGGATTCTGCAAGCTTAAACTGTTTGCAGAGGCAATTTTACTATAACAGAGGATTGGTTAGGCAATTTCAGCAAAATAGAATGTCTCTTTGGATTTGATGCTTAATTAGGTCTCTTAAATGAAGTTTTGAGGCTAAAACTGGTCAAACACAGAAAATAGGGGTTTTCTGAGTCTCTTGGCTGCAAATTGGGCTCAAACTTTGATAAAAAAAGGTTTTTCAGAAGATAAAGGGCACCTCCAAAGGATTTATGGCTTTTGAAAGCTTGAAATTTGATCAATAACTGTGAAAAACTGATAAATTTTCCTAAAAATGGTGCGCAGCAGACAACTAGGGTTCTTGGGAAAATTTTTCCAGGGTTTTTCCTGTTTCTGGGACTTTTGGACAATTGAAATTGATCAATTTCTTGATTTTAGGACTTATTCTTTTCTTTTAACATGTTTTTTAATTGAATTACAGGTTTAATTTTCAGAAACATACCTGTTTTAACGCAGGTATAGGTTTTAACAGGGCTTTCTGCAATCTTCTGGTCGAATTTAATCTTCAATGGTTGAACTGGAGTGATATAGCTCCTCAGCAGTCACTTGCAGGTTTCTTTGGCGAATTTGGGAAGTTCTGGGTGTAAAAATAGCAGGAAATGGCTATAATGGGGCTATTTTCAGTTTTCCACAGCCGGGAGGAGAAATAATGGTTTAAACACGGCATATAGATGGAAAAAAATACACAAAGGTTCAATTAAAATTTTGATACATATTAACCCTTTGGCATTAATTACAGGTCGCGTCATGGTGGGAAAGGTGGTTTTCGAATTACAAAGGCGTATAAAACCGACGGTTTATCGCGTGGCTTTTAAGTGGTAAACGGTTTTAAAAAAAACTCACACGATCAAATCAGAAGAGGCCACGTGGAGGGGAGGGGTCAATGTGAAACTGCCTATTTCACGTGGCTTTTACATTGGAGCGGTCGTGCATCTAATCCATGCGATATCAACCCTCAACCGTCAGATCTGAGAAATGAACGCGAACGGTGAGGATTGGCTCGGGAGCTACTTTGAAATGGGATGGTGGGATCAGGACAATATATGTATGCAGATGGGTTTAAAATGCGTTTAAACCTTTATGATAAAATCAAAGAGTAAAGGTTTAAAACATATATGCAATGCTTTTTTTATATATAGCGGCGGAATTAATTATGATTTAAAACATTATGATAATGTTTTACTCAATGTACAACGGTGCGGGCTTTAAACATGGTGTATATATATATGGTGGGGTTAATGTTTTTATTTAAAACATTTGTTTAAATGCTTTTAATAAAACATAAACGAGTGGGTTAGGACTGCAACATTTTATTTAAAATGTCTTCGCAACTGTGCATAATGATAGTTATATTTACGCCGGAGGCGTTTTCTTTGCGGGCTTGGGGTGAGCAAACACTGTTCACCCCAGCCAATGAGAAACACTTCTCATCGCCCTTGCAGCCAGTGAAATCTTGACATGTGGCAGCTCCTCAACCAATAAAATTGTTCTATTTGCCGACCAGCTGTTGATTTGAAATTTCAATCTCTGAAATTTAGATTTGCAAATTTCTCTGAAATTTATTATGTTTGAAATTGTTATTGAATGAGTGAAATTTACATGGCACTAGAGTTTGATTTTGTTCAATGACTGAAATTTACATGGCAGATTGAAATTTATTACGTTTGAAATTCTTCAATCACTGATATTGACATAGATCTAAAATTCAATGTGATTGACATATTTTATTGCTGGTGGATAAGAACTGTTTGCTGGTGGATAAGAAGTGACCGCACCTCTGCTCCCTGCAATTGTTTGTGTCTTTTCATGGCATTTGATATTAATTCCTGGAATCATGGTTTATCAACCCAACCATTTAATACATAGAAAACAAGAAACACAACCATTTAATGCATTGACAACTACAATACTGCCGACTTCCAGCTTGCAACCGACTTCGATGTGTGTTGGTCGCTTTAATTGTTTTCACAATTCAAGCTCCACATAAATTGTCAACCCGAGGAAGTCTTTTTATTCCAAAGACAATCACGCACTGGATATGCTCAATTTCAAAAGCAAAAACAATGTTGTAGTAAAAATCCACACAATTATCAATCATACAAATCTAATCATTCACACTCTGTTTAATCAAAGCTGAAGTTAATTATGTTATAGCAGAAGTAATTCCTAGGTTGCAGTTTAGAATCCAAATAAAGGGAAATCAATCTGCAGGAAAGGAAACCAATCAACCATAACAGGAAGAAGACCCTATTCCTTTAAATAGGAACTTCAGCACCTGTTGCCTGACACTAATCACTCTGTAGAAAAGATAACTCAAGAGACCAAGACCCTATTCCCATGAACAGGAACCTTCAGCACTTGTCTCCTGTTTCTAATCACACTGCAGGAAAAGGAAGGAAATTAGTGGGAGCAGGACCCTATTCCTTTGTACAGGAACCTTCAGCACCTGCTTCCCAGCATCATACATTCAAAATAATACGGAAATATATTTCTCAACTTCTTAAGAATGAATGTACTGAACACATGCAGCGTTAAGGAAACAGAATATTCAATAAACTACAGAACTGTGTAACTGGTGTCTCAGCAACAGAATTAAAGTAAAGTGCAAACAGCATAAAGAAATTAAACAAACTACAGGGACAGAAGGGTGAATCTTGTGAGGAAGGTGGGCCCTTTCCCTCTCACAAGATTCCCCAGGGAAAGAATTAAATTGGAGCGCTCAAAAGAAGATTTTATTCATCTGTCAAAAGAAATGATACATTACAGATGGAGTCTAGCTCCAGTTCTCACACACAATGTTCTCCTGTAGCTTTCAAACTCGAACTCCCTACTAATGATGATGTCTCCTCTTTTTAAAGAGGAGACATCTTTTACAATTACATGAGAGCAAATCTACGTTTATCCCAAATCTGTTCTCTTTCTTAAAACAGGACTATTCTGTTCTTCCATAAAAAGATATTGTTACAAAAGAGACAACAAGAATTATATCTTCAGAATAATCCACGTCTTCATGCTGTTGCCATTGTTCCACAAAAGGTTCTTCCATAATCGCAAATTACGAGTGACGGAATTTGCGTGCTTGCTGGCTGTTTCAGCAACTAAGTCAACTGTTTCAGCAACGGCCGATTGTTCCAGCAAAGCATATAACTTATCTGTGATCTTTTAGACTTATGTTAGCAACAATCTACTTCGATTAATTATAAAATATAAGAGTATTATGGAATTATATGTAAACAGATTAAACATATAATAAAGAAGAGGATTTTATATACCTTGGGATAAAGTAGATGAAAATGATAATGGAATCCTTTTTTTAATCATGGTTATAAAGGTAAGATGGTGTCAAAGTATATAGCAAAAATGATACATAGTGGAGTCCTAACATCCCCCCCAGCTGAAAATGTTGCATGTCCTCAGGCAACTCCTAGTCTGAGTCAGAGTTTGAGTACTGATTCTGTGCATGCAGGTTGCTCAAGCAGTAGCTGGAGAAGGTGGCATCTGTAGGAGCTCGGAATCCTCTATTGCTCTGCAAGTGCTGGCATGCTAAAGCTTCATCTCTGCCAGCCAATTGGTAGTGACACTAATATTTATTTGAAGGCAGCCATAAAATTGGAAAATGAAAATGGTAACCAATCCAGTTTGTTCTACAATGTCGAATGCATCCGATGTAACTAGGTACCCTGGAAAGTGTAGCTTGAAGATTGTCAGGGTTAAAAGGGTGATAATCTTGTCTTTCTTTACATGACTGCTGCCAAAACATAGTGTTGGCCTTCAATGCAGCAGCCCCCTTTACTCTGATTTGCTGTTGACACTTAAAAAGTGTTGAAGCCTGTAGTTGTTGTATGTACCTATGCATTCTTGGTTTCTGTAAGAATTGGTGATATTGTGCTACAAACATAGCCGGACTTAAAGGTTCCGGTCTAATCCAAAGGAGCCTATTCTCCTCATTATGACTACTTGCAACAAACGCAGTTTTCCAGGTGAGCTGATTGGCCAAAAATGAAACAAATGCCCTTATTTGTATATCACCTGCAATTGGAATGAGATTGACTCTTCTGTTCTCGGGAATGGCCTCGTTATGGAGGTAAAGTTCGCATAGCAAATGCTGATCACTTTCAGGGGCCTCAGCAAAAGTCTTAACAAATTGTTCTGAAGTAATCAATTCATAAGGTCTGCCATCTTTTATTGCCTTTAATTGAAAATAAATTAGACGTTCAGAAAGGAAGAGAGAGTAATTTACAGAGGGTTTGCGGGTAGCCATCAACTTCTGCACTAATGAAAACATTAAAACCATCTTTTCCTTTGATTCCTTGACCTCTTTCTTGGAATCTATGAGCTGTTGTAACGTCTGTTCCCAACTATCCCAGTTGGCATACATATGATTCTTCCATGCTAACTTATGCTGGCGTAATATTGTATCTTGCTCTTCAGCATATTGTTTCTTCCATTTGTCCATCAGTTCTAATTGGTTCCATGGCAGGGTCTGTGTCCTGGCATCAGAAGTACTAGGTTGGGACATTGTTTGAGTGGCTACACTGACTAACTTGGGGCAAGATATCTGTGGTTGTGTTTCTGTCTGAGTGGTTGCACTAACTAGCACAGGGCGAGATATCTGAGGTTTAGTTTCTTTTTCTTCATTTATTGAGAGCCCTACTGGTTCTTGTGGAGCAGTAGGGCATCCCTCTTTTATTCCATCTGATGTAGATGCCTCAGATACTTGAATTTTAACTAGTTTGTAGCCTGCCTGCTGCTAAATATTACCACACTCATGGCACATGTATTCCTTGCATGGTTCCCTATTTTGCGTTGATGCTGTGTGTGCTAACATATAGAGATTCAATTCTATATCAAAAGCTTCTCATGCCATGGTTAATTCATTCTTGTAGGCTTCCAGTTCAGACTTCAAGAATTCATTCTCCTCCAATAAAGATGTCATAGTATGTAAACCCTGTGTTCTGGTTGATTCTGCTGGGGTAGTCTGCTGATGCACAGCCGTAGCTGGTTCTTGTGGGGCAGCTACAGCTGGTCTCCCGGTATCATCATGCTTGGTGTATTTTTGTACCACAGTGGCTGGTTCTTGTGTTTCAGCCTCTGGGTAAGTGACTGGTTCTTGTGTGGCAGTCACTGTTTGAGCCATAAACAATGTCGTATTATCCCGGGGCACTGGTTCTTGTGTGGCAGTGCCACCGGACGAGACGGGTTGGGGGTTTTGAAATGGGGATGAAGATTGGAGTCTTAACAGAATAGTGGCGGGGTCAGGGGAAATGGGAGTAAGTCCTGTTTCAACAGTCATCTTCATTTTCCTTTTTGGTAGGAAAGCAGAGAAGTCACTGTCTTTCCTTTTCTTTGTGGGGGAGGATTCTTCTCTGGGGGAAGGGCTTTCGGAAGAAGTGAAAATTTGGAATTTAGCTCTTGTCCGTCGTTTGGAGACGGAGACTGTTGGGGTTCTTTTCTTCGTTTTATAAGTAGGTGGGGATGGGGGTGTTAGAGAGTCGTCACTAGGGACAGAAATAGTGGGAACGGTTGACTCTACTAAGTGGGACGAGCTTGGGGTTGGGTCAACTGGCTTTGGGGATGAAATTACTGGGGAGTGTGGAATATCGTCCCGTTGCCCTTCATAAGGAATCTCAGGAGTGTCTTGGGAACTTTCAGGTTGTTGGGACATTTGAGCCTGCTAAGGAATTTCAGGCAGCTGGGGAACAAGGAGTGGATTATTCAGAGGGGGATTTTGCTGAGCAAAACCCCTCTGAATTAACAATTGACATAAACGATGATGGGTGAGGGATAACAAGGGGAATTTAGCCCGTCTGCAATAATAAGACATGTTTCTAATACAACCAAGCAGATAATAGGGAATATTAACTATTCGAGCATTTCTCAAATGATTCATCAAAACGAAGTCGTGGTTGTACACTACCTGGTAACGCCCTTCGCATGTCAAGTAGTGTTTGATGAATTCTGCTACTGTTGGCCATGGTCGAGGAAGTGAATGCAGACTTACACCGCGGCCTTTAAGTTCAACTGGCTCATCTGGACGAAGAAAATCTTGCTGTGCATTCAAAATAACCTGCTTCCTGCTGAACCAACGAGTCCCAATAGCCGGCAACCCTGAAAATTGAACTATGTCCTCCTCTGTTACTGAAATGCGGACCCCTTGAACCACTGAGAAATCCCCTTGAAGGTTCTGTGCAAACTCTAAAACTTGTTCCTGATCAAATTCACCCAATCTTTCAAAATATGCCGTCCATCCTGCTTGTTGGAAGATTTGATAGGCTTCGGGGAACAATTGAAGAAGATTTATCGAACCAGGCTCGTGTCTGATGGCCGACCCTCCCATGGCTGCTAGCTTTGAGTTACATGTAGAGGCACAGAAAACAGTAAACACAGGCTTTGGTCACGCTAGTTGTTGCAACAGAGGCTGCGGAGTCTCAATGACGGCGGAAGTGGATATGAAAAAGGACGAAGGATTGGTTAATGTGAAATGATTATTTAGTTTTCGAAATTCCCCCCCCCTACGTATGGTGTAATGATGATTGGGCGTGTGAAGATTGTAATCATTATGAGCGAAATCCTCTCTTTAATATAATTTAACTGTATTACATTAAAACCACATACCTTACATCTTTACCTTTGGTTTAACAATTCGAAGTGTAGAGTGCTTTCAAAATGGCTTAATGTACATGGAAGAATCTGTAGATTTCTTTGAAATTTAGAACAGGAGTGTAACAGGATCTGCTCAGTGCTGAATAATTTTTCACCCAAAGGATCTGAAGTATAAACGTGGAGAACCAAAAAGCTTGTATAACAGCGGAAAGAAATGATTTTTTTTAATGATGACAGGTTGTTGAAACTGGTGTTTCAGCAACGGAAAAATGAACGATACGTTGCTGAAACTGGTGTTTCAGCAACGGGAAAAATCAGAAAAATGGGATAAATGACTTGGGTCTGAAAGAAGTGGGGGAAATATTTAATAAGGGATAATTTCAGCAGTAAGGGATGGGAAATACTAGCTGAAGGATGTTATTTTAGGAATGATAGGAGTGGGAAAAATGAAAAAAAAGCAATAATGTAGAAGTGGGGATGAAGGGATATTGCTAGGAAATGGGGTAAAATGAAGGGAACAAGCTTCTGTGATTGAAGCTTCAGATCTTTTCATGATGAATCTGTCCTCCTTAATGAGCTTTTCCAGAATCTGCAAAATTCAATTGCAATATGCCAATCCTTGACAGGGATTATTAGTACTAAATCTAATCTAATACTAAAAATACAGTGCAGAAAATTAAATGCTGTGAGGAGCAGAAGACTCCCCTAGAAAAAGATAATGAATATCAGTCATGCAAGCAGTCTTGAAATCCTCTTTAGAAACAGGGCGCTGGTATAAACGAAGCCTATGACCATTGACTAGTAGAGGTGTTTTAGAATCATCAATTGTTAGAAGTCTTACTGTTCCATTAGGAAAAACAGCATCTACTTCATATGGTCCAAGCCAACGTGTACGTAGCTTACCCTGAAAATTTTCAAACCGAGAGTCATACAATAAGGCCCAATTACCTTTTTGGAACTGCTTGTGTTTGATAATTTTGTCATGCCACTTCATTCTTTGTTGTTGTATCATGGTTGTTTGATGAATGGCATCTAGTCTCTTTTCATCCAACTCAAGAAGCTGCTGCAACCTAGCTGTCTGCACATCAGTCAAATCAAGATTAACATCTAAAGCAGTTCTTAGAGTTTTAATCTCAAATTCCACAGAAAAAACAACATTTTTACCATAAACCAATTCATAGGGAGAAAAACCTGTAGTATTTCTCCAAGTAGTTCTGTAAGCCCATAATGCCTCAGGGAGCCTTTGGGACCAATCCTTCCGGTTGTCCTTCACTGTTTTAGTTAGAATGGCTTCTAATACTTTATTTGTGCTTTCCACCTGCCCATTGGCCTGGGGGTGGTATGGTGTAGTCATTCTATGTTGAATATGATATTTGTGAAGGGTAGTCTTAAAACCATGAGAATTGAATGGAGGTCCTCCATCTGTAACTAGCTCTCTAGGAATTCCAAATCTAGTGAAGATCTCTTCAAATAAGAAAGCTAGGACAACCTCTTCATTGGCTCTAATAAGTGCTTTGGCCTCCACCCATTTAGTCATATAGTATGTACAGACTAATATATAAGTTCTTTGATTGGATGGAGGGTTAATGGGTCCTATAAAATCCAAGGCCCATCTTTCAAATGGTTCAGAAACTACCTGGGGGTTTAATGGCATTTGGTCTCTATGATTGGGTTGGCCCATTCTCTGGCAGTTGTCACAAGCCCTTACATATTTCTTTGCATCCTTGAATAATGAGGGCCAATAGTAACCCATCCTCAGAATTTTGTGTGCTGTTCTCTTATCAGCAAAATGCCCTCCACAAGGGCCATCATGACAAGCTTTCAATATGTCATACACTTCATCTTCTCTAATGCATCTTCGGATCTCCTGATCAAGCCCAGTGTAGAAAAGACACCCGCTTATCCAGCTATACCTGGCACTTTGTTGAACAATTCTTCTCTTTTCTCTATATGACAGGTGTGATGGTAATTTTCCTGCAACCAAATAATTAGCAATATCTGCATACCATGGAGAGTCAGCAGAAACTGCAAACAAATACTCATCAGGAAAAGAATCATCTACTGGAATATTATTATCAGTTTTTAACCGTGAAAGGAAATCAGCCACCACATTTTCTTTACCAGGCCGATCTACAATTGTAATATCAAATTCCTGCAGTAATAATAGCCATCTGGTAACTCTAGCATTTGTGACAGATTTGTTCATTAAATACTTAATAGCCGAGTGGTCAGTGTGCACAAAAGTAGAATAACCAGTGATATAGTGTCGGAATTTATTAATGGCATAAATTACTGCAAGAAACTCCTTTTCGGTAACTGTATAATTAAGCTCAGCAGGGGTCATATTCTTACTGATAAAGTAGATAGCATAAGGAAGATGATTTTCCTCTTGACCCAAGACAGCTCCAATTGCAGTGTCTGAAGCATCAGAAGATATATGAAAAGGGAGATTCCAATCAGGCCCCCTCAAAATAGGAGCAATAGACAACTGATGCTTGAGTTCTTCAAAAGCTTTCTGACAAGAATTAGTCCACTTAAATTCAGCATTTTTCATAAGCAACACAAATAATGGAGAAGCTATCTTAGAAAAATCTTTAATAAATATTCTGTAGTATCCAGCATGTCCTAGAAAACTCCTCACATCAGTTTGTGTTTTAGGAACAGAAAGATTCTCAATGACCAATATTTTAGATGGATCTACCTGAATACCTTGAGATGAAATAAAATGTCCAAGCACTACTCCTTCACTCATCATCATATGAAATTTTTCAGTACTTAGGGAGAGATGAGCTTGTATACATCGTTTAAGTACCTTCTCAAGATTTTGTAATGCATCTTCAAAAGACACACCATAAGGAGTAAAATCATCCATAAATATTTCCATAGAATCATTCAGCATATCAGAAAAAATTCCTATAACGGCTGAAAAGTTGCTGGTGCATTATATAGCCCGAATGGAAGAACTCTATAGGCAAAAGTTCCCCAGGGGCTGGTGAAAGTGGTCTTGTCTTGGTCTTGGGGTGCAATTCTTATCTGATTATACCCACTGAATCCATCTAGAAAAGAAAAGAATTTCTTCCCTGCCAGACTATCCAACACCTGATCAATGAAGGGTAAAGGAAAGTGATCCTTTTGAGTAGCTTTGTTCAAGGCTCTGTAGTCAACACATACTCTCCATTTCCCGTTTTTCTTAGGGACAATTACCAATGGGGAAACCCATTCACTGTCAGATATGGGATATATAAATCCTGTATTAAGCAATTTCTGAAGTTATTCTTTAACAAGTTCTCGTAAATTAGGGTTCATTCGTCTTTGGGGTTGACAGACTGGTCGGCATCCCTCTTTAATGTAAATTCGGTGAGTGCATAGTTCGGAAGAGATCCCTTTCATATCTGTGTAATCCCATGCAAATGCTTCCTTATATTCATGCAATAACTTCATTAACTACTGTGTTTCAGCAACTGTTAGATCGGGATTTATGTTTAATGTCTTGCCAGGTTCAATTTCAACTGTTATGCTTTTAGATGAGATGGTGGTTAATGTCTGAGATGAGTCTTCAGATTCAATCTTTTCTTGAGTATCAGTTTCAAAAATTGCAGTTAATTGATTGTGTGTTTCAGCAATTACAGAAGAAGGCTCACAAATAAAATTATTAATTATCTCATCCTCTGTATTGTCTTTGAGAGTTAAAGCTTGTCCAATAGTTAGAATAGGCTGAACAACATTATCATCATAATCCATCCACATAGAATCTTCATTATTAATTATTGGTGTAGCATGAGGATAAAGAGTAAGTTGTTTTGTTTCATAGCCATTAGAAATTGTCATTGAACCAGATCTGCAACTGATAAAAGCATCATCTGTGGCCAGCCATGGCCTTCCTAGAATTAAGGGATGTCCCCCCAGCTTTGTTTTAGTCTGCAATACAACAAAATCAGCTGGGTATTTCCAGGATTCAACTGAGATAAGTAGATCCTCAACAACTCCTTCAGGTTTAATTGTAGAACGATCAACCAACTCTAAAATGGTGGGTGTATCTCTGATTGTGTTATTCAGCTGTAACAATTGCGAAGTTTCAAGGGTCATTATATTTATTGCAGCACCTAAATCTACCAGAACTTGAGGAATCATTGTTTTACCAATCTGAACTGTCACAGTAGGATGGCCGGGATCACCATATTTCACAGGAGGGGTTTTTCCGGACATTAATGTAGATAAGTCACCCATCACATGTACTGTAAGGGGATCTTTAGTTTTCCTACCAGGTTTCTTAACACAAATATCCTTTATTGTTCTGGCATAAATTGGTACATCTCTTAATGCTTGTAAAAGTGGAATTTTAACATACAAATTTTGCAATTCCCCTAAAAGATTAAAAGCAGATGTTTCATGCGTTCTAGTTAAAACCAAACGCTCGGGGAATGGTGGTTCTATTATTTCAACACTCTTGTTAGAAGGTGGTTGTGCTTTCTTATGTTTTCTAATGCCCAATATCATTACATTGCACAGTAGGAAATATAGACTGATCTTGAATATCAATGACTTGCACAACTTTATTATTGGGGTTAGGATTTGGTTGCACAGGTAGCTGGGGTCTCATTTGGTTATTTGGCAGAGCATTTGGTGGCAGAGGAAGTGGTTGTTGGAATTGAGGCAATTGATTTGGGTATGGGAGTTGTTGGCTTCTCCAATTTGAATTCCAAGGGTTAAAAGAAGATGGCTGCTGTGGGGGCCAAGGAGTCCACATTGAAGGATCAACAAAGGGAGGGTTTGATTGTTGCATGGGTGGGAAATTCATTTGATTAAAGGGTGGGTATTGCATTTGATTAAAGGGAGGGTAATTTGTTTGACCGAAAGAAGAATAATTATTCCAATGATTAAATGGCATACTAGAGTTCATACCTTGTCCTTTTGGTTGCCATTGTCTTCTTTGAGTTAGCAAGTAAACTGCTTCAGCTTCTTCTTCCGTTGGCTGTAATGCTGCCTTTATTCCTGGTAGAGATGGACATTGTTTTGTTTCATGATCTTTCTCACAAAGGGTACAAATTGGTATTTTATCCATTGGGCATTCCCTTAGTGGATGTTTGTCTCTGCACTTCGGGCAAAAGACAGCCAGAGTTGCTTCTGCTTCGGCCTGCTTCTTCTTAGCCTGCAAAGTGTCAATTTGTGAAGCAAAAGAACTTAACATCTCAGTTTTAAATTCTTCAAGTAAATTACCTATTTCAGCTCTTGTTGCTCCTCCACTCGCTGATTTCTGCACTCTTGAATAGGTGGAATCTCTTGTTCTGTTTCTTGCAGCTCCCCTTGAACATCTCTTAGAAAGTTCAACAATCTCATCATATGATTCCTTAGATATATCTCCCTTGGCGAGCATGTTTAACATATCTAAACAATCATCCCTTAAACCTCTAAGTAATATTGTTTTGCTAATTTCCTTACTTATATTCGGATGATCAGATCTCTGTATATTGTACTGCAGCCTTTCTATATAATCCTCTATGGTCGTCCAACACTCTCTACTATTTCCTCAATGTGCTCTGCTGATTTACTAACACTTTCTTCTGACTCTCCAGCACTGACTGCTGGTTCTTCAATCACTGGCTCTCCTATATTTTCAGGACCCACAACTTCCTCTGTTTTGTAATCTGATTGAGGGGAGTGCTGAAGTTTTGGTCTTCGAGAACTTAGTCTCTGTGATGACTCAGCCTTTGATACAATCTCGTCAATGAAAGTCTTTCTTCCTCCCCTTCCTTTGCTTTTGCCACCTGTGGGGTTAGTTTTCTTCTGGGTTCCGCGTCCTCTCATACAATCTGCACATTTAGAAAGAAAAGATTAATGCTTTTGAAATCTATAATTGCCTTCCCCGGCAACGGTGCCAAAATGTTGGTTGCTTTAATTGTTTTCACAATTCAAGCTCCACATAAATTGTCAACCCGAGGAAGTCTTTTTATTCCAAAGACAATCACGCACTGGATATGCTCAATTTCAAAAGCAAAAACAATGTTGTAGTAAAAAGCCACACAATTATCAATCATACAAATCTAATTATTCACACTCTGTTTAATCAAAGCTGAAGTCACTTATGTTATAGCAGAAATAATTCCTATGTTGCAGTTTAGAATCCAAATAAAGGAAGATCAATCTGCAAGAAAAGAAATCAGTCAACCATAGCAGGAACAGGACCCTATTCCTTAATTAGGAACTTCAGCACCTGCTGCCTGACACTAATCACACTGTAGAAAAGATAACTCAAGAGACCAAGACCCTATTCCCATGAACAGGAACCTTCAGCACTTGTTCTCCTGTTTCTAATTACACTGCAGGAAAAGAAAGGCAATTAGTGGGAGCAGGACCCTATTCCTTTGTACAGGAATCTTCAACACCTGCTTCCCTTCATCATACATCCAAGCATATAACAGAAATAGATTTCTCAACTTCTCAAGAATGAATGTATTAAACACATGCAGCGTTAAGGAAACAGAGTACTCGATGAACTACAGAACCGTGCAACTGGTGTTCAACAACATTATTAAAGTAAAGTGCAAACAACGTAAAGAATTAGACAAATTACAGGAACAGAAGGGTGAATCTTGTGAGGAAGGCGGGCCCTTTCCCTCTCACAAGATTCCCCAGGGAAAGAATTAAATTGGAGCGCTCAAAAGAAGATTTTATTCATCTGTCAAAAGAAATGATACATTACAGATGGAGTCTAGCTCCAGTCTCTTAAATACAATGTTCTCCTGTAGCTTTCAAACTCGAACTCCCTTCTAATGATGATGTCTCCTCCTTTTAAAGAGGAGACATCTCTTACAATTACATTAGAGCAAGTCTACGTTTATCCCAATTTTGTTCTTCTTTCTTAAAATAGGACTATTCTGTTCTTCCATAAAAAGATATTGTTACAACAGATACAAC